>VZSV01000153.1:102132-130222 GCA_013398735.1 Nothocercus julius
TCCTCTCCTCTCCTCTCCTCTCCTCTCTTCAGAAATCAATTCTCCGGTTCTTAATTAATTCTCCCACCACTGCCAATGCAGCTGGCCCGACCTTTGTGGTTTTACAGTTTTGGCTTATCTAATTGGCCAAGTAACCCCCCCCTCATGTTTACCAAATTCCTCCCCTGACTGTAAAACCCCATTTGTTTTGTCTGGGTGACAGAGTTCTCTCAGCTGCAATCCTCAAATTGTTTCAGGAGCAATTTTTGTTTCTTATCACTCTCCTCCTTTAAAAGAAATTGCATTAATTAGTTTTTAAATCAGAAGTTTGAAGATCTCTGGATAGTCTCATTCTTATCTCTTAGTTCTCTACACTGAGGCTGTCCTCAGTTAGGTTCTGGTGGCTATTTATATCACTCCTGCATGTTCATCTCCAATTATAAGCCTGTGCAAAAGGCCAAGTCTGAATTTACATGGAGCATACTTCAGCAATTATCATAATATAAATGACTAAAATATATTAAAGGGACTACAAAAGACTTGCGAAGACAATTTAAGGTTCTGTCGAGATCATTTAAGTTACTGAAGCTTTATAAAATTGATGAAATTGGAATGTGATGCCAGAATTGCAACTTTGTATTAAATTTAGCACCATAACTACCAGTCTGTGCATTTCTTTCAACAATACTGGGAAAAAGTAAGACCAGATTTCTTGACATCATTGCACCTTCTAATTTATTTTTGTTCATGTACCCAACTGTAAATTTTAAGATTTGGCTTGGGAATTAATTTTGTCCAGCTTCCTAAGCTGGAAGAAATCCAGCCTGTCTCTTTCCTTTTAGCTGAGTATTCGTTAACCTCAGATGACCTTCCCCTAGTCACTGTTTTTGTTGTAAAGCATTTCTTTGTGGTTGAAAAGTTTGTTCTTAAATACAGTGTAAATGAATGACATGATACATATAACTCAATAACCCTCTACATAAAATGTAGATCTCATCAATAGATTGAAAACTAGCAAAATCAAGGTAAATATACAAATGTACACAGAGAAAAATGGATCGATCCTTTCCTGCTTATTATGAATGAAGTATTTATGTGATGTCCATTATTTGTATTCTAGAAATAACAAAAATGTATGTGTTGGTGTGACTCCAAGTAATGGCTCTAAACTGCAGTGTTACATCTCTTTCATAAATAATCTGCACATTGTCCTTAGGTGTTAGGTGTTCACATCTTCTTAATTAACCCGTGGCTGCTTTAGTCTTTTTTAATGCTGCTATTTTAATGGAATGGAATATATACCTATTCTTTGGTCAGATTCTATGGTGGAGGCTGATTTCTGTGTTTCTGCTTTAAACCTATCTCTTCTTGGAACAGAGATCTAAATGGATTTGCTGTTTCTGTGTTCTTTTTTTGCTTTACTGCTACCCTTAAGGAATGCATATTGCTCTGAGCTAGGCCAGCAAAAATTTGGAGTAAGAACAGGCTGGTAGAACATGTCTTTTAATCTATTTTGAGGAGACACTTGCAATCACTTTTTCAGGATGTACATCAACTGCTAGGGCAAAAGCAAGGATCAATACTGTGATCTTTTTCTGTGGTAACCTCCTTGTCTTAAGGATGCTTTATCTGAAAGCTCCAGGGAATGTGACCTGGATCTCTGTTTCAAAGGACTAAAATCAGGGTGGGGTGGCACCATCACTTACTTCTATAGCAGTCTTTTTAAAAGAAAAGCATTGCCCGTGATCTTTTGCATGGGGTTTCATCCTGCCTCTGCATGCGAGGCACAGTCTAAAAACCCTCACTGCGCCGAGGCCTGCAGGGAGCGTTAGGCAGAAGCTCGCTGTTCTCTGGAGCCTGGTTTGGCCGGGCACGGGGCAGGAGCTATGATGTCCAACCGCATCCATGCTGTGGGAGCAGAGAGATACCTGTCCCTGCAGGTGCACAGCTGCAGTTTTCCATGTAGGCACCTAAATTCAGTTTCACTCCTCACTCCACATCACCTGATGTTTTCCTCTGTGAGCCCCGGTCCTGTGCGCCTGCGCGTGTGGGCCTGCGCTCGGGAAAGGCGACTCGGCACCGCTGCGGCGGCTGGAGAGCCCCAACCAATGGCTGATGTTAGGGGGATGGAAGGGTAGCGAGTAAGTGGGAAGTAAGTTTAATAAATGCAGCCCAGTTACAGAAATGACATGTTGAAAGCTGAAAATCCCTTCTAATTCATTAGAAAGCCTCTATATTGAGAAGTAGTTCGAGGACACTTTTCTTCCATTTGTAAATATTTTCTTCTTGCTTCACAAATTCCCATTTATAGTGTATTCTATAAAGTTGTACATCTTATCTTGAAGTGTACTGTAATACCCTGTAAACACGGAGATAACTTCCTGCTGAGCTCCTGTGCTCTGGGTTGCTTCTCTTTCGAGAGCTCAGCTGTTCTCCACAGTGTCCGAATTTCTCTCCTGCTTCCCTGCTAAACAGGACCTAGGCCAGGTTTCGTGTTAGCGCTGGAGATAATTGCCACCTGCTAATGAGGTCCCATCAATTCTCCAGGAATTCTGCAAGCAGCAGGAGAGCTTTGTGAGTTCACATTTGTTGACTTTGTTGAAGGTTATGGTTATGATCAAAATTTAGATATAATCTTCTGAATATTCCTTGAAATGACCATCAGGTGGACAGTAGTATCCTATTCAGAAGAGCAGCCCTATGAATGCATAAACCCCCCCAGCTTTATTATTAACCCTCCTTCTGCTCGTATGCGAAGACCCTGTGTTTCGGGCAGTGGACTGTGATGCCCAGGGGATGCAAAGGGAGGAGTCCAGATTCCCTACATTTGCGGTCAGGAATTACAGCTGAATGGAGTGGCCTCCTTGGTGCGGCAGAAGAGCTGCCGAGAGCTGTCCCCGAGGGGCAGCCCGGCCGCCGCGGCCACGGGGCGCAGCGCGTGTCTGTAACCCGCAGCTCTGCCGCTCTGCCCGCCGAGGGGCTCCCTTCATGCACCACTGAGGGGATTTGACAAAAGTTTCACTAGGCTCATGTGGATATTTTCTGAATATGAATGGTGAAATGGTGAAACCATTTGGTGAAACTATGGTGAAAACAAGTCATTCCAGGAAGGAGCTATTAGCTGAGCTCCTGAGGCATTATTTTTGGGTATCAAAATACTCAGAGTTTTCAAAAGGCAGCTGAGAGAGGAGCTGGTGTGATCAGCTTTGTCATCGTCAGAGCCATCTTCTTATCAACATCCTCGATAACCTTATTTACAAAGTAGTAGTAGTGAATGTTCAGCATATGGTTTGGATTTCAGTACTGTCACAATATTACTTTTTTTAGCAGACTTGCAGCTACTTTTCAAGCGCTAGCATCAAAGATTCAAGGGAAGCGCCAGCAAGAGGATAATGAAAACACATCTCGGGTGTTTTGCAGGCTCTGCAATGACAGGCAGGGCAGTCTCAGCAGCGGTGATGAGAACAGCTGGCGGCTGCCCTGCCCTGGGGCCTTCCAGCACGAGGCACCCGGCTCCTCCTGCTGCTGCCCGCGCCACGCCAGGCCTGGCCCTTACCCTGCCTCTCGGTGGGCTGGTGCAATGGGCCGTGCCGGCATGGGGCTCCCCGGGTTCTGGTGGAGGCAGACGGGCAAGTGCTTTGCAGATGTAACACCTTCACTTAGATGCATTATCACCTCTTATCTCTCTGCTAAGGGCCTGTCTCTGCTTTATCTGCTGCCAAGTAATGCTGCCATATAAAAGGGAGTCCAGATATTCTGGCAAAGGTTTATAGACAGGCTGTGGAATAAAGTCTCCACAAAGGAGAGTTTGCGGCAGTTTTGTATTAGCAGCCGTGTAAGTCAGAAGGAAACAGTTACCACTCTATTCTCATTTCTTACTTAATAGGTCTTCCTAGATTTGATAGTATAGATGCTGGTGTCACCCACTAATTTAGCTGTTGGTATAAAATTGTTGAAGGCAACACAGTGGATCAATTGTAGCTCTTGATACATTTTTCTCTTAGTTATCTAATGGCAAACAGAATTTGCACCCCATTGTTATTTGACTCTAAAAATAAGTTTCATGGTACTGATAGGAACTGGTTTAATACTGAGATATCCAAGGTCTCTAATTCTGCATTTACTTTTGCAGTTTGTCAAGTGAAGCACTTATATGGGAAAGTGGGATACAGGAGGGATCTAGGAGAGGGATCCCCCTGACTTTGGGGGCTCCCCTTCTCCCCAGTGATGCAGGTGAGCAAGGAAGCAACCTCAACTGCCTCATCTTTCCATCACACTCAGCAGGCCCTTTTTTTTCTTTCTTTTTCTTTTTCCTTTTTTTTTTTTTTTTAATAAAAACTGGGAATTGCTTAGCCACAAACTTCATCATGTCCTGGAAATGGTGAATGCACCTGCTTACTGACTCTGGGTAAAATGTTCCAGAGTAAGCACCTCTGGAAGTTTTCTTCTTTTTAAAAGAAAAAGATTGATAGTCAACTTTTAAGTAGGAAGAGCTTGCTGAGTCAGATCGATTTGAATGCCAAGTTCTGTAATAGAAGTGAGAGATACTGTCATCTCCGAAGTATCACTGCTGTATTCCATAAATGACAGCAGCATGTGCAAGGGCGAAATAAACCTTTCCCACTTGGGCTAAATAATAATGGCCAAGATGTGGTTTGTGCAGGACAGTGGCACAGGATTTTAAGCAGCCAAATGGCTCTCGGTGTCCTTGGAGAAAGATGCAGTTTCCAACTGACCCAAAGCAAAGGAGGAGTTTTTATCATGCAGAGCCTGTTTACTCCCAGGAAAGAAGCCAAATTTCACAGATTTCATTTCAGCTAAACATATTTAACTAACTAATCGTTAATTCTACTCCCCTAAACATGCTGTAGGGTGCACTGGAATAAAACAGTGTTTAGTTGTATCCAGTATAAGCAATCTAGTCTAGTATCCCTCAGCTGCATGTAGTATCTAGCTGTGGTACCAGCTATATATTATTCAACTGCTAGCTATTAATTGGGATTTTTTTTTTTTTTATTTCACTGTGTAATTTGGGAGGAGAAAAGCCAGCAACTATTCCAACAATATAATTTCCCTTCATTACTTTTAATGATCTTTTCATATATTTCTTCGGCAGTTGGTATCTCTTCTGCCTGAAGCACATGCAAGCAAGTAGCTGGCCCCGCTCCAGAATGCCTCTCTGTCATTAGCAGCAGTGCAGGTGCCAGCCATCGTGTCCCTAGGAGGAGGCAGGTGCAGCCGGCGCCGCGGCAGAGCTGGGGCAGCGTGCTGCGTGGGCAGCGCGTTCAGCTCTGGCCCCACGTCTGGCTTTGGTAAGTCCAGCTGCCTGCTTTAGCTCTGCCAAACCCCTCATTTTCAAGCACACGTTGGAGCGGAGTGTCCGTCCTGTGCAACTCGCTTCTTGATGTTGTTCTCAGGAAGTGGGAGTAGAGCTGGCTCAGCAGGAGCAGAATTCGACTGTTGTTTAAGCACTTGTTTTAAATGGAGGTTTAAAGCAGTAGGCACAGTCATTCTCAAACAGGTAGCACAGTGTACTTGTAACGCACTAGCCCAAGAGCAGGTTATGTGGGGCTGGCACCGTGTGTGCTTGAGTGGAGATCCCAAGCCCTCAGAGAGAGCCACGAAACAGGCAGATGGTCGCCGCTCTGCTGCTAGCCAGGGGGTGGAGGGCCCAGCCGGAGCGCTCCTGGTGCTCACAGAGCAAAGGCAAGCACTCACCAGTGTTGCCCAGAGCCACCCTGTTTCCACCAAAACCATTTTTAATGTCTCCTCAGCAAAACAGAGTTCCAGCCAGGTGCTGCAGCCCCCTGCCTGGAACCGGAATAATAGGTCTGGCAGGAATGGATGCACTGGCCGAAAAGGTGGTTCCTTTACTAGTCGTTTTAGAGAGAGCAAAAGAATTCAGGAATTACTTTGATTTTATTTTTTTTTAAAAAGAGATGTCCTTTCAATTTGGAAATGCCTCTTTCTTGGCCAAAGACCACGTGCACCAGGAGGGGTCAGCGTAGGGGCAGTCGCGGCCCCTTCCCTCCTCGCTCGCAGTCCTGCCCCTGACCGCGCGGTGTTTGGGCCCTGCTGGAGCGCACGTCTCTGTCTCCGTGGGTTGGACGATGCTGGAAGGTGCCTGGGGAAGGTCCCCATTTAGGTGTGTGTGCCGGGGCATAGGGCGCATGTGGCACAGGGCTGGGCGGTGCTGCGGGCACCGAGAGCGGCGCGCTGCCCCGCAGCCGGGCGCGTGGCGAGGCCCCTCGGGCAGCGCCGCTCACCACCGCCACGGCCCAGGCACAGCCGGCCGCCCGACGGCCTTCGCAGGAGCGGGAGAACGCGGCCAGCGTTCTCAGTTCCGGTTTGTGCGGACGCACAGCTTCCAGTCCCGCCTAATCAGATTCGCTGTGCTCCAGCTGGCTTCCTGCGGCATGATGTAACTGATGAGCAGGAAATTGCTTATGTTATTATCCTCAAAGCACGTGAAGGTAAGCAACTCTCCTCGTTATTCTCGTTGCAGGGAGGCAGAGCAGAGACCTGAATTGCTAATCACAGAGCTTCTGCGCCTCACTCCAACAGGCAGTGCAGCTCACCTAAGGGCTCTTTAGCTTGGGTATGTCTGTTCTGTGCGGTAGCTGTGGCCGTGATGACAGCCCTGGTGGCTGTCCCGAAGCTGCATACGCTGAGCGCGTTCATCCTCGCTCCAGAGGGGGAAGAGGCCCTTTGCTGTCCTGCATTCCCATCACACGATTTCCTTGTGGGAGAGAGGAGTGGCATTTCTGACTGCACTCGCTCCAACGCGTGTGCGGAAGGGGAAGGTGCCTAGTGTGCTGGGAACTATCCTTGCTTGCCTTTTGCCTAAATTCTGGTAGGTTAGCATCTACCTTAAAGCCTTCAGAGGTTCACAGCAGAGTGCACCTGAAAGCACACTAGCCAATTTGATCCAATTATCTGCTTCTAATTAGATGGCCGGGGTTGTCTTCAGCCCCACTTCCAGGTTCAAGAAGAAGCCAGACCAAGGGACCGAAGGATCTGGCCTTTCACTGTAAACAAAGACCTGAGATTTACTGTGGCGTGGTTACCCTCTACCCACGGGTCCCATCTTTCGCTGCTGTAGGTCAGCGCCACCCTCCCGCCACCAGCAGAAAGGCGCCGCTTCACGCGGAGCGCGGCCGCGCGGGGCGGCCCCGGAGCCAAGGCGCCGAGCCCCGCGCCGCCCACGCGCCTCTCTGCCCTCTCGCACCCCCGCCTTCCGTCTCTGCCTCCATCTCTGGCCTGCGTTCGCAGGCCAGATCCGCCTGATTCTGTGCGTTGCGGTTTGTCCCGCGTAAGGTGCGACGACGTTTTGGTGCACGCAGCCAAGAACCCGGGCGTTGTTTTATCAAACGACGACGTGCTTTCTGCCAGGCCGCAGGTCAGGCATGGTAGGTGTTTATGTACGTTTAGCTCAACCTTGACTTCTCCTCTGGCACAAAATCCATGTTGTCTTAGGCTATTAGGATGAGGCCGATCTCTTGGAAACTGGGGGTAGCAAGACATTCCCTATTCATGTCTTTGGCCAGGCTGGACATTTCACCCTTGATTTCAGATCTAGCCCCATCCCCTCACTTCTCCTCCATGTCCAAGGCCAATTTCAATCAGCACACCCCTGGCAGAGCCCTGGACGAGACAGATCTGACCTTGAATTGCGTGGTGGCCAGACCAGCCAGCGCTCAGCGTGGAAGCAGCAGCGGTTCCCGGGTGTCCGGAGGACACGGAATAGCACCGGTGTAGCGGCACGGCGGGTGGCGGCGCGCGGGCACGAGGCCCCGTGGTGCGTCCGGCTCTCGGCGGAGGGGCCCCGCTCGCCAAGGCTGTTTGGGCGCTGTCAGCCAGCCAAAACGCCGCGGGGCCGCGGGGTTCCGTCCGCGTCCTCAGCCTGCAGCGTATGTGGTGAAAGCAGCCCCTTATAAACCTCCGTTATGTGAGGCTGCTTTAAAACGCTCCTAAGCTCCATGAAAAGAAATCTGTTTTAATTACCAGATCCGTTTCTTCCTTTAGTGTGCTTTTATATATATAAATAGCATATATATATGCTACGTACCTTTCTTTCTACCACATTATTGTAATGGCAGGGTAAAGAATAGAACTATAGAACTATTTACAGGATTGCAGTTCTATAAATAAAGCATATAATGAGACCTACCGTGTCTAAATACGATTAGCATTATTTTTCTTCATATTTTTAGGGGGATTATTTTTATATAATTTATTCTTACCCACCCTTTCCATAGCAGAGAAATGGCTTTAAGCTTGTCACTCTCTTCTCCTTTTCCCAGCCCGCTGAACATTTTGTTGCCATGAAAGTTGCCGCTAAACCCAGCAGTTGGGTATGAAGTGGGGTGTGAGCCCCTCACTGTGCAGCGAGCCAGGGCCAGCCCTGCCTTGTGCCCTGTGCGTCATTTATTGGGGAGGGGGAAAACTGGGCTCAGCACCCTCGCTGTTTTGTGCCCAAACGGGCTCAGACTGACGGGCCTTTGGAAGAGTCCTTGCACATCCATTTGGAGATGCCTGTGTGAGCCAAGGCTCATACCTGAGCCCAGCCTGAGCTGGGCACCTACTTGAGACTTAGACCTGTCACTGAGAGTTTCATGGGACCCTTTTACTGTGTTCTCAACAGATCTCACTGCTTTAGAGAAGAGCTTTGATAAATACCTCTGTTGAACTGAGAGAAAGAAGAATTGGCTTTGCTGGGACCAGGTCTCTCAAATGACCTGGCTGAGGAGCTCAGTACTTCTGAGATGGGTTTTAAATAACTCTGGATTCAGAGAAGCTCCAGAGCTGTGCCAATATTTATAAACAGATGATGGCACAGCCCAGATGCTTTCAATTATTATTTCCCATTCTGACATCAATCCTGGGTAAAATATTTCAAATGGGACCCAAGAAGAAATCAGAAGGGGGAATTAATGGGTTTGTAATTATCACTTATTACTCTTCATTAAACAGCTTAAATGGATACTTTTGAATTTGAAAGAGATTGCCATATAGAGACAGTGTAAATTTGGAAAACATTAGAGATATAATATACTTAGACATGCAGTAAAAATATGACTAGGTCTTACATAGTGTCCTGAATTATAGATAAGAATACCACAAAATTACCATAGTACACTGGAGAAATAAGTTAGCTGAAAAGTCATCAATTATGGCTCTAAACAGGTAATTATGAGCAAGCATCTGTGTTTCTAGATACACATATCTGGATATGTGGTTAACTCGTAACTACTACTTGGCCATATACATGCCAGCTAACTGTCAGGAAACCAGAAAAAAAGATCTCCCATTAAAGTTTCCAATGACAAAAATACTTAGTTTGGAAATCATACTGAACAGTGTAGTTCTCTGGATAGACTGAAAATATGATGAACAATACAGGTTTTAACCTGAAGTTTATTACACAAAGGAGTGTAATTTAGAATAAAAAGGAGGGTGCTACAGAGCAAGCAGTGTTTCTCTAAAGGCTTGGGAGCGGTGGTTGGTGATTTGAACTTCTAGGCAGAGTAGCCTCAAAAGCTAATGCTTTTATCAAAAGCTAAGTCCTTGGACGTATAAATGGAGACAGCTTGCGTAGCGATGGGGTGATGCTGCTGCCTGGATGTTGGCACGGGTGGGAACATTAACGGAATGCCGTGCCCAGTTCTGTCATCTGCAATTTGAGAAGGATAGTGGCAAACTGAAAGTTTTTGAGAACAATTAAGAATATGGAATTGTAGGCGGAGAATCCTGGGCCTAAGAGCTAATATCTAGTTTATCCAAGGAAAGTTAAAGGGTGACTTATTTGCTGTCCATAGAGCCTTTGGTAATTGTTTCTGCAGTCTGGAAGCCAGACAAATGAGACTAGGAAAAAAAAAAAAAAAAGACAAAATTTAACAGAAACTCATTAAAGGTTGTTTTAGGAATTGGTAAAATTCATTCTTTAATTTTGTTTTATTTTTCTTACAGCTGCATACAAATGGGAGTTAACTTTGAGGAGTGCTGCTCAGAAGTCATCCCTGTTGGCCTCATGAGCTACGGATCTGAGGAAGCTACTGATGTTATCTCAAACAACCGTGAGTTAAAATTCCATGATCATTCTCACACACATAAACAGAGACATGGAGTCAGGATCCTACTTTAAAGCAGTTCTTTGCATGACTTATGAATATTGAGAAAATTGTTCCAATCTGCTCACACATGCATAGAAAATAAGCACCCTTCCAGTACACCAGCTATCGCTGGAGATACAAGAAGGTTCCAGTGTCCAGGCTAAAATGAAAAGGAACCCAATCTTGCAAGTCAAAGGGTTGGCTGAGCAAATAACACAGGAAGGGCATGGAGCAAAGAGAGTAGCAAAGAAGCCAGGTGGCTTCTTGTTACCCAGAGGAGTTTGGGAGGAATAAGGTTTTCCACAAATGCATGAGGCAAAATGAATCCTAAAAGGAAAATGAATGAGATAGAGATTTGTGTTATGCCAGTTTTTTATGAAGGTGTCCTCATTAATGAGAGAGTAAGGGAAAGTGCAGATCATGTGAAAATATTAGTAAAAGCCCTGGAGGAAAAAAAGAAAAAAGCTGTAGAAGATAGCAACATAGGTATAAAATAGCAGTGTGAGATTTGAGGTGAAAATATGCAAATTACCTCACTGAGGCAAAGGGAAAGATGGAAATAATCCAAAGGAAGGGAAAATCCCACACAGAGACTCTCCTGGAAGATAAGAAATGGGTGTGCATGGGAGCGCAGAACAAGTGAAACCAGTCTGCAGTGTGATATGACTGCCTGAAGGACAGCATGAATTCTGGATTGCAGAGGTAAGAAAGCAAGCGGAGAGTCCAGGCTGCCCCTCTAGGAAGGTCTGTTGCCGTTCCACGTGTTCCACCTCAGCAGCAAGTGCTCTGCTAATGTTCTGCTTTCCTGGGAATGAGGAGTGCTCCGCCGCGAGCGCGAGTGGCAGCAGCTACACACACGGTTTGGCTTTAGGGATATGTAAGTGTGTGAGCTGGGGCCAAGTGCAGGGAACGTGACTAAGGCGCCAAATCAATGGTACCAGGAAAAACTGTGTGACCGAAATGTGGCCAGGTAGGACCCACGTGTGGGTCAAAGCGTGTTTGGGTCAGAATTTATCTGGTGTGTGCTGACGTTTGGCTGGCTTTACCCTAGCTCTCCCCTGCGTACTTGAAAAGTGATGGTGCACTTTGCTGGAGTTGATGGGGTGAAACAGAGGGAAAATGAAGCTGAGGTTGATCGGAAAATCTGAGCACTCCTTGGTTGTTAGACAGGGATTCTTCCAGGAAGTTCTAAAGACATTCACCATAGCCTAGGTAAAGCTCTAGCAAAATGTACAATAAAGAAAAATCCCTCAGTGGCAAGGAGATGGATTAGGTGACCTAGTAGACCTTTTCCAACTCTAGCTTTTGATAACTTTATGAAGCATTTTGCTAGCTCCTTGCTAGCTACAGTGTACTTAGCTCTGATCAGCCCTGTCAGACAACAGTTTGGGAAGTTAGCTTTAGCTATAAATTCTTACTGATTCTCTGTGAAAGCCAAAAATAGAACTGTTGAGAGTATATAGTCTGAATTATGGATCAGATATGTCACTGCAGGAACGAAGGACAATATGTGTCACATTAAACTGATTTCAAAGAAAAATTTTCTACATGGCTATTTCTCTACACATGGAGTGCATTTTTCATGCTCAGAGCTCTGTTAAGACATGAACTAATTGATGCTCAGAAGAAGTTAAGTGGATCATTGCTCTCACCTCCATTTTCCAGACAGAGAGAGAAAGGCTTGGAGAACCGTTCCGTGTTACAACGAGAATTAGGCATGTGAATCTTGCCTGTTGCCCCCATCCTCAAGCCTCCAGCGCACACTGCCACCTAATGCCTGTCTAATATATGTGAGAAAACACCGCAGGTGCTTTGCTTGAAAACCAAATTAAGTAGATATTTCAAAACTGTGCATAATGTTCAGTAGTTTTAGAAGTGGCGTGCCACGGCAGTTGATTCCCGGGAGGGGAAAGCAGGAGAACGGGGAATGCAAGGCAGCCGGCAAGGGCAGCAGCCGGCACTGTTGCTGCCGTGCCTGCGCAAGGCTGCGGTGGCCTCCTGGCCCTGCCAGCTCTGCACCCCGGCCCGCGCGCCCCTGCGCTCGCTGCCCGGGCAGCCTCCTGTGCCACCTGGCTCTGGCCATGCTCGTGGCGCTCCTGGACTGCACAAAATGCTCGGAGGCTGGCGCTCCCCGCCGTTGCCCAGCCGAGGACTGGCATGTGAGCTCCTCCCTGCTGCTAGAGGGCAAGACTAGGCCAGCCTGTGAATTCCAGGGCTTCCCTGAGACCTCCCCGGCCTGGGAAGCCCCGGCCATCATTTGTGATGACACTGGGTGCTCTGCCCTACGTAAGGCCGCACTCTCCTCGGGGGACCGCAGCAGCAGATTGCTGCTCCCTGCCTGATGCGGCTTCTGTCGCATAATCACTCACAATTTCATCAGTTTTCAGGTCTGCCACCAACAGCGGCACTTCCCATTCCTCCCAGAGCGGGCTGCAGCCTGGTGGTGCTCAGCGCTCCCGGCCTCGCTGGCACCCGAGCTTGGCTGCGGCTGCTGGCGCAGGTGGGGGGGATGGGGGGATCCCAGACCCACAGCAGGTACTTTACCCGGCCGCAGACCGGGCGCCTGCGAGGTGCAAGTATCCTCGCAGTCAGAAACGGGGCTTACTGCTGCACCCAGCAGGGCAGCCCGTTCCCGTTGTTAGGTGCCTGTTAGCTAAGGAACCGTGCTTATAACTACAGCATGGAATTAGCAAGTACTGCCCAGAGGCAGTACGCAGCATTCGTGTCTCCTTTTTCTCAAAGTCTTTAGCAGCTGGGATATCCCTTCAGTAGTAATATTTGCATGTTCATCTTCCTTCTTCAGCAATCTTCCTGGAGCCATTAGTTACCATTATTATTATTTTAATAAATCATCATAGTTTACTGCCCAGACAGTGCGGACAGCTTTGCCACTGAGAACAAAATAATAAGGAAGAAAAAAAGATTTTTTTTTTTCATCTTGTGGCTACCATTATGGAGGTGAAATTCTATTTGTCTGTAGTTGATAAATCTCTAATGGAGGAAAAATCAGGCCTATGCAAGCATTTTGTGTGCTTAAATAGAATATGCTGAATGTAGAGCTATACTGACAAGCAAGGAAGCCTTTCACAAACAAAAGCCAAGCCTTATCATTGGAGAACATTTTTAATTGTCTTACTGGCCATCATGCATAAATCCCTTCTTGGTATAAGGAGTGATTCTTGCAAAACCAGAAATCTGTGCAAGGAATTGAAGTCCATGCCACTGAGGGTTTGAAGATTTCACCATTTGCTTTTGCCCTAATTCTCAAGAAAGAACGAAACATTTCAAGTTCAATTAAATCAGAAACTCTGGCAGGAGAAGGAGCTTACCCTGGTGTGTTTACCCCTCACCCCGCAATACACACACACACACACACAAAGTGCTTTTAATCATACCAGGCCTCTGGTAAAATTACTGCTAATGAACTTTCGTTAGAAAATGTCAGAGAGAAAATCATAGCCTAATTTTTCAAAGGTGATGACTGCAAACTTTCCCACTGGAATGCTCCTAACCCAAGAAATTAGGTTATTTTCTTGTTTCAGTGTCTTCCAAAGTAGGCCAAATTCAGCTCTGGAGGAAGTAGCTGTGCTGCAGTAGAGCTCCGCTTTGTGGGAGGTCAATGATTTTTACAGGGCAGCCTTGTTGCGTTATTACTATTTCTCTTAACTCCAAGTGGCAGTCCCACTGTGCGAGGTAATATTACAAAAAACAAGTCCCTATCTCAAAGAAGGTAGAGCCTAAGCAGGCAAGGACAGAGAAAGGATAGGAAGAAAACTGGAGAGTCTTGCATGGATCCTGTGTAAGGTGAAGGCAGCGGCAGAGCCAGGGCTGTGTCTGGCGTGCCTGTGCCCCACAGCAGGCTCTCCTCAGGCAGGTGCAGCCAGCCTGCGCTCTGGATACAGCGAGCACACAGGGCAGCTGGAGAAGAATCCTATAAAACCCTTAAATTTGACCTTCACTTCCTCACCAAAAAGGAAATTCTGGCTCCAGTACCTTGTCCTTATCCCTGTGCTCAAACTTTCCCCCACCCTGCCACTCAAGTTTAAAAGCAAATGTGTTTCATGGCATCTGCCCAGTGAAGGAAAGGCAATGTCAGGCTTCGGCTGCTCAATTTCCACATCCATACCCACCCATATCCAGGCCAATTAAATCAGACATGATAGGTACCAAAGGAAAAAATATTCTTTAGCTTCTACTTCATTAAGGAATCCAAGCGCCTGTCTCCTGTCAGAACTGCTGAAAGGTTTTTTTTTTTTTTTTTGCAAATGTGTAAGTGCATAAATTGTGTCTGCATGATTACAGCTACCTTTGCTCATGGAGATGCGCGGCTCTGCTTGGTAGCTTGCTTTGCAAGTATAATAATTAAAGGCATAAGTGAGGATTGTGCAGAATTTGGAGGTACTGAAACTAGAACATGAGCTTTTACAACCCTAGGAGCGCTGCCCTCCTCCACACTTCTTGGCTCATGGCCTCCTTAGCCAATTATTTCCATTCAGCTGTTTGCTCCTAGAAGTGAGACAGGCTGAATTCGGAAAGAAGCCAAATCCTGAGGCCAGCCGAGAGCACAGACCCAGTTGCTCACTTGTGCAGTCAGGTAGATGTGGTGGTCACTAAAATATAAACGCTTAGGCGTATTAGAAAATACATCTTCCCCCATGGAAGAATGGCATTATCTGTGAGGCAGTGGACTTCAGTTTGGATTATTTATCAGGATTCAGCTGTGATTAGCCTAAAGGGTATATGCTGGGCTTGAACATTTTATTGGGAAAGAAATGTGGATTCTGTATTCAGACAATAGGATTGCTATGCTTTTTTGCCTTGCTTCTGTTGCTAAAACTAGTACTTAAAGAGTGTGGTTTGTAGAGATAGCAATTTTGGTGTGTTGATCTCTCCTCTCCCCATTGAGCAGATAAAGAAGATAGGACAGAGTGTTTTGGTCTGCAGTTTCTACCAAGGCCTTTAATTGCTGCTATCATGTGCTTAGAGGCAGGTTAGAAAGAAAATGTGTTTCTGGAGCTGATAAAAGAAGCTGAGATCAAATGGTTGATCTTTTTCTTTTTAGTGACATTGCTGTAAAAGACTGTATTACCTAGCAATGCAAGTATAATAGACACAGAAAATAGACTGGAATTTTTCCCAGAATGCCTTAATGAAATTATAAACAAAAAAAAAAGCATTTCAGAAACATACAGATCGTCCCTTGCAAAGTCATTCACAGCAATAAAAGTACATCACAGAATGTAGGAGAGGGGAGGGCTTAGGACGGTGACCGGTTTCCGGCAAGGAGTATGAAGCTCATGCCCGCAGGCGCCTCTCTCCGCCACAGCCGTGGGAAGCCTTGGGTGCCGCTGTCGAAGTGCCTCGTGATGCACACCTTTTTCTAAGGGCCTGGAGAAGGGGAAATCTTTCCATTTTAGGTCATTGGCTTAAATATAATCCCCATCAGTGTGACCAAAACACTTTTCTGTTTGACTACTGTCTGCTGACACATGTGGCCAAGGCTGGCAGCCCGGCTCTGACTAGGTCAGTGTGCAGACCCCAGGAATCGCCGTGGCTGTCCTTTCTTGTGGCTGCAAGGATGGGAAGCAATTGGAAACTGCACTGCCCTTCCCCTTCTGGCAGCCAGTACAGAAGATGATGCACATGGCTTTCGATATTTCTTTTCTGGAGACAGCTGACTGGCCTTCAGCTTGAAGCCAGGTCTCTTAGGGATACCTTGAATACCTTGCAGAATATGCCCTGCTGCTCAATAGCAGAGAAAGGAAGGAGTCCACTTCATTTTCAAATGTGCCAGAAATCTGTCTCTGTAAAGTAATAGACACAGACCTGTGCAGAATGGGTGAAAACACACTTTCCCTACCAAAATCCAAGTGCCAGTTAGGATTTTGTCTTAAAAATGGAAATTTGGGAAATCTGATCCAACAGGGCCCAACTATTACTGACTGAAATCTCAATATTTAAACAGCATAGGTACTTGTTAAAACTATTGCTTACTGAAATTCCTTTGTTCAGTGGACACCGGACGACACACCACATCCCTCCCCGTGTGATTCGTGGCCTGCTCAGTAAAGAATTTTCAGTTCAGGGATGGATCAAAAAATGAAAATTGGCATTAGCTTGAAGATGATGTAAAGCAGTCTTTCCCCTTGTTTTGGCAAAATGGTAAGAATGAATCACAATGAATATTTCTCTGGATTTCTGGTAGCTGATGCCTCTTGCTCCAAATTGAAAAACAAAACAAAATGTAAATTTGAACGCTCCAATTTAAAAGTATTGAGGTGAAATTCTGAAATTTTCTAATAATATTTTACAGGTAGCCAAGGGGAACGCAGGATCCAGACTAAAAGCTAAATTAATCTGCATTTCTGAGTGACTCTAATCACCTCAAACTAAATCCTGTGCTGCATTTAGCTGCACTTGGCAACAAAATTCCATTTTTTGGCCTAATTGTGTTCATCTGGTAGTCTAGAGAGCTTCCACCCAGTCATGCCTGCCTTTAATGCTCCTTCTCATAAATTGGCCTGTGTCTTTTTTTCCTTTGTTTCTCACCGTTGAAGTTAAAATGATTTCTGATCTGTATTTGGTTCGGATATTTAAAAAAGCGTGTTCAGAAAAGGACGTATTGCATGTTTGAAGCTGTGATTTCTCTAAAGACAGATGTGGTTAAAAAAGCATTAGCACTTGCTAATCAGGATCGTTTAGTCCCCTGGTACCAGAAGGTAGATCTATTCCCACCTAAGGAGTGAGTGTAGAGAGGCTTGACCTTGAGGCGTCATCTGTGATTCAGTCCTTGTGCTGCTCCGTTTATGAAGTATTTGAATAAGTGAGTTATCAACCAGCAGATGATGGTTTCAGTTCCTTAGCGTCTGACTGAGGTCACCATTTGTCAGCCAGGCTCTGCAAGCATGAGGAGAGCGAAGTAACAGATGCTGCAGCAAGGTGGTGATTACTGTGGCTGGCAGGAGGACAGAGGCTAAAGATATTCTATAAAAGTCAGAAACTACATTTCCATAGTCATAATTTACTTTGACTCAGTCTTCCCTGCAGCTTGAGCTACTGCACGGCTTTTTGTAGAGCTAGTTTGTCCTGGTAGAGAAAGAGAGTGGTGACCTTCCAGGCTGAAATTGCAGAGAAATAGCTTTCAAAAATCGCCAGCAAAACTGTCCTTAGTTTCAGCTATCAAAAATGAAAGTGCTGTTTGTGGTAAGTTATTGTAAATGCATCATTAATTTCATCCCTGGCTCCTCTCATAACTCCTGTTACAGGCAGGTTGCAATATACAAACTATTATTTTATTTGCATGTTACACTGTATTTTACAAGACACCTAGGAGATATTTGGTACTAAAGATGTGTGCATTTGCTTAAAACACATGGATAGGAGAGAGATGGATTACTTCCCTAAGTATTTCTGTATACAAAATTAGGGCTGAAAGACCTGAACAAATGTAGTTGTCTAAGTCTCCCAAGAATAATTTGTCCTTTTCATTTTGTTTCTTTTCTCTTCATTTCTTCCTGGATCCTCAGTAGTTTTTCCCTCTGGTCTCTGTCTTCTGTCTCTGAGCACGGGCTCCTCTGCAGAGAAAACACAGGTGGGAAGTGGTTTGCCTTCGGTTTCAGAAGGGGCTTGAGCACTCTAGGTCTTCTGCCGTGCCCTCGCAACACCGTAGGGCAACAACAGAAAAAGAGCTGCAAGTCAAAGTCTGGGGGCTTTGCTGGGAGTTCAGGGCTCCATGCGAAACGGAGAATTTCCCTGAGCCCAGGCGGGCAGCCCAAGGGCCCAAGTCCAAGGGCCGGCCCCACCGCAGACGCGGCCGCTTTGCCCGGAGCGGGGAATGCGCAGCATTTCCCAGAGGCAGCGCGGGAGGCGCGGGCGCAAGGCAGCGCCGGGGGAGGCAGCGGTTGCCGTGAGCGGAGCCGTGCCGCCGAGCGTGTCGGCCAGCGCGCTTGCCGAGGTGCCTGCTGGAGGAGCGCAGAATGCCAAGCGCAGTGGAGGGGTTCTGGGGCATGTGTGTGCACATGGGTAGAAAGATGGGATTTCTTTCTGCTCTGTTGGCTATTTGTTTTTTTAATTGTTGGAGCAATAATTTATTCCATGCAACATGCAGTTTTGTTGTCATCTTTATTTCCTGAACTATTCTGAAGCCAAGGCCTACGAGTTTGGTGTGAATGGAGAGGTGACAGGTGACAGGTAATAAATCCGGAGAAGAAATGGAACTGAAAGTCTTTAGAAGAAAAACAACAGGGAAAAGTGCTAAAGGCTGGCAGCACCAGAAAACTAAAGGACAAATATGGGAAAAAAATCCACGTTTCATATATATCTGGGTGCTGAGACCTATATAAGGAGGTCTGGTAAACTAGAGGTCTGTTTATGTAGACAGTCACAGAATGGGCACATATAGCAGAGGCTTCAGGGACACTTTGGAGCCCTTATGGCAAATCAGCCCCAAACCTTTCATTTGTAGATGACAACACTATTAGTGTAGGAGGATTTTCTAGTGTTTATCTAACTGGATCAAAACCTGTCCCGTCAGGGGACAGGGACCAGTGGAGTTGTGCGGGTGTGTGACGATGAGCTCTTACAGAGCAGAGTTTCCCTACCGAGAAGTTTCCTCTTGAAAATGTTATACTATCCTGAAATAAAGTCAAGGGGATTTCACTACCCCCCCCTGTAGCCGAGCGTAGAAACGATCCCCAAAATGCAACCACATGCATCCGGAACAGCCCCTTGGAGCCAGCAGTAACACACGTTTTGTTGCTGTTCCTACGGGTCTCCAGGAGATCTTTGCAACACTGTTTAATGAAAACGTGATTCGGGATGCTTGCGCTGGATGCAATCATGAAACAGAGTTCTTCCCTGCCTCCCTGCCAGCACAGCAGAGGAGGAGATGTTTGGGGAGTTCCTAGCAGGCCTGGCTGGATGGGATCAACTGGTGCAAATTGCTGCTCCTTCATGGGCTTTTACAGAGCCAAATCCTGAGCAAAAACCTACCCTGGGAGTTCTGCATCTTAATGCAGATGTGCCTCTAATTAGCACACCGTCTCTGTCAGCCCGCGGCAGCTGTGCGCCCGACGCTTCCCGGGGCGAGGGGTCCCTCAGCAGAGCGCGCTTCCCTGCGCCCATCCGCCTGCGGTGCACGAACGCGCCACGCAGGCAGGGCGCCCTGCTCCCTGCGCGTCCCCTGGGCGCCGCGCGGGCCGGGCCCGCGCCGAGGAGGCACCTCGCGAGTGCCTGGCGATACTCCGAGGAGCCCGTGGGGCCGTGCGGAGCCGGCCTGGGGCCTCAGGCACTCAGCGCTTCTCCTGTCGGTTGCAGTATCCACCCCGTCGGGGTCGGAGCGGTTACGGACATGCCCGTGCGCCTGGCCTCAGGCCCGGGGCTTGCCGGAGCTGTCCCGGCAGGAGGCTCCAGCAGAGGGCACAGGCAGCCAGCAGAAGCCGGGAGCCGCGAGCGGCAGGAGCAGCAGAGGATGCTGGGGCTGGCCTGGCTCCTGCTGCCCTCAGCCGCGTCCTGAGAGCATCTCTGGTTACCCCTGGGAAGACGCTCGTCCTTGCCGCTTCCCGAAGAGGTGCCGCATCTCCTCGGCTCGCGGGAGCGCGGCAGCCCCGCTTTGCTCCGGGGAAAGGCAGCTCGCACAGCCGTGGTGTTGCTGGTGTGCAGACTTGGCGTGACCTTCCTCCGGGTAGGCTTCCCTGAGGTTGCGGCTGAGGGCTACCCTTTCCTCCCACTCACATGATACTTCATAGAGTGGCAAGTGAGCTGAGGTGATGGGAAGTTCAGCTTATGACTGAGAGCATTTGGCACTTTTCCTTTATTCTTTTTTAAAACTTGTAGTAACCTGGGGGCTGCCTGGTAACCCATCTGCCTCAGTGATTACTGTTTTCCCACTGCAAGAAACAGAAAAACTACCAGCTTCAACTTGTAAGATGATCACTTTTGTAAGGCATTTGTGTCTAGTCCATCACTGAGCGCAGAGGAGGTGGCGGGGAGGGCACAGAGACCTTCCTTCCCTGGCCTGCCTAGGTAAGGCTCTCCAGCACGCGCAGGGAGGCCCTGCTCCCTCTCCCCTCACATTGCCTGTGCACTGCCTTAAAGGGCTTGAGACACACAGCAAGGGCTTCCCTCCCTTTGGGCCGGCTTCTCAAGGGAAGTTGATATATGCCCTTAACCGAGTTAAAATCCAAAGAAACGCCCTCCTTGTGCACAGGAAATCATACAGAGCCATTTTCTGTGCAGGACTTCCCAGGGCTCATTTCAGCTCTGTGTTCTTCCCAGTCAGGGCTGTTCTTCTGGCATAATTAAAAGCACCCTTGAGTTTTCTCTGTTTGTCTCAGTGGATCATCATGGTAAGTGCAGTCATTATATGACTTATTAGTAATTCATACCTAGCTATAGTGCTCTGGCATCTGGATCTTTCTTCATTGATGACCACAAATAACAGACAAGTGTTTATCCTGTTAACAGTATAAATATGACACATTTTAAATTTGTGGGCAGTGTTTGTAGCACATATGTAATGTAATAATTAGGCTTTGGACATGAAATAACACTTTCCTTTTGAGTGTCTTCAAACTTTTAACACCCAATAATGAATTTAGCCTTGCTAAATCCCCAGTGTTGGCAGTGTTGTTAGTTTTGCTCTTCAGGGAAAAATCGAAGCAGAGACGCTAAAGTGACTTGTCAGAAGTCTCTTGGAAACTGTGGCTAAATGGGTCAACGAATGCCAATCTTTAGGTTCCCAGTTCTGTGCCGTAACCGTAAACTGTGCATTTGTGCTTCTGCCTCTGGAGCCTGAGTGAAGTCCAGCCAGTATCCTGGTGGGTTCAGAAAGTAGCATTAGGCCCTTTTGACTTGTAGAGCTCACGCCGTGAGTTTCTGATGGCAGAAGTTATGCTGCATGAAGCAAGTGATAAAAGTCAAGTTCCTGTTTATGTTAGCTCAGGTAGGTGAGGAACTCAGATGGGACACGCTTTGATGGGACATGCAGCTTCCATAGGCTGCTCCTATGGAAGCCAGTGAAGAGCTGTAGCTGGAAGTGAAAAGCATCTTCCTTTGGTCAGAGTCTCAGGGTGCTCAGTGGTCATGTTCATTCAGCAGTCAGAGCAGCATGCCAGAAACCTCATCTGTGAATTGTCCTGGAAAAGGGAGAAAGAAATGACTGGGTAAATAAGTGTGGCAATAAGAACAGTGGTAGATTTATTTATCTTCCTGTGGCAAGATAATTCATTTTCTTGGAAAGATTTTTCCAAGTCAATGGTAAAATGGTAAAACGCTGGGAAAACGAACAAACAAACAAACAAAATGCCACACACATATTGACAGATTTTGTCACCCTTTTTTCGTATTCAGTCTGACTTAAAAAGGTGTATTTGTATCCTATGTTAGGCCCAGGCAACAACTTACAGCTTCAGTCCTGGTGCTAGAACTGGGATCACTTCAAAACAAGGAGTTCTTCTCATCCAGTGCATGTTGACCAAGCGAAGCAAACTGGGGCCTGCATCTTTCTAGGCAGAAAAGCTAGCCTAAGGCCAATCTGTTAAAGGACTGCAGTCCTGGTTAGTGAGTTGTTTTCTGCTGTAGGTTCGTGTTACTTCCTTACCATGCAGACTCATCCTTGGACAAGATTTAGCTGTACAACTGTGCATTTCCCAAGTTACAGATCATTAGATAGATGACCATTTACTCACTAAAACAAAATAAAAACAAGTCTCTGAAGAACTCCAGTTGTTAGTGGAAAGCTGAAAATGAGAAGCAATATGTCTGTTCAGGAATACACCAAACCCAAAGAGAATTAACACTACTTTTTAGCACCCTTGCCTTCTTTAGCAAGTGGTCTTTCTTTCCCTGCCCATCCCTGAGCCCTTGATCCAAGCACACTGCTTCATGAATTGGCCAAAGCAACCCAATAGCTCTGTCCATTGGAGAGAGAGTGCAGTCCCCCTGTACCTCTTACCTTGAGCCCCACCAGCAGCCACGCTCTTCATCCCCTCCGCGAGCCAGACCTGGCCCGCCAGGCAGCCAATGCAATTCACCACCCAAGCTATTCACTCTGTACTTTTCTTTTTTTTTTGTTTTTTTTTTTTCCTCCTAAGGTGACTTTCCCACCAGCGGGATCAGCTCAGTGAGGGGTCAGGAGAGTGCCAGTGGTGGGGTGGCCGACGCGGGGCAGAGCCAACGGGAGAGCAGGGAGCAGAAACTCCCCTCTGGGGCAACAGGGGTGGCTCGGCCCCTCCACCCGGGCAGTCCTCACCTGCCGGTGTGGCAATGGGTGGAAGTGCAGAGAGCAGGATGAGCTGCTGTTTTGGAACACTCCCCAAATAGCATTCATCCTTCAAACTACTAGTAACCTCCGCAAGAGTCATTCCCGTGACTCCTTGGCTAGAAGGCAAACAGCCTTTGATTCACAGGTTGCCAAGATGGTGGTGTCTCCTTCCGTAAGAGGTGGTCTGGGTTGTCCAGCTCATCCTCAGGACTAGCTGGATTTAGGGCCTCCACTGCTGAAGCGAAGCGGGATGCTGGAGGACATCTCAAATGGCACTGCTGGGCACCCATGTCTCTGAACATGAATTGATCCTAAAGTGACTAATGAAGAATCTGTCTGGAGGACGGGTGACTATGTTTGGCTAAAAGAGGCATAGCGCCGCCACCGACTTCCTCATGCTTCTGAAATAGTAACGTACTCACTACACAACTGTAAACAAAATCTTCCCCTTGATCCTGTCACTACACAACTGTAAACAAAATCTTCCCCTTGATCCTGTTGACTTCCTACAATAAGCCTTCCAGTTTCATCACCCTTTTAATTTGTTCTTCTCCCTTTATGACTTGATCATGCTGTTAACATAAACCTTGTTCATGCCAATAGAAAGGACTTCTGAGGCTAAAAAATACTTGTGTCATCCAGAAGATTCTCAAAGATGTTTTTAAGAAACAAAGGTGACCCTTTAAAAAACAGGTTCTCTAAAATTTTATGCAACTAGTTTCCTGTATAACTATTTTTCTGTACAACTTTTTTTTTTTCTTCTTGTATTCTAAAGTACACATAACCCTTAAATTGCAAAATAAAGTCATTTTATAAACTTTTTTTTTGGCACGGATTCCAGATGGCACAGAGCAACTGACTTTTCTACACAGAGCTAAAGGTTTTAAAGGAGATGACTACAAAGACAGGCCCAGCTTTTTGTACCCCCTTCATCAGTGAGTGCAGTATCAGCTCAACTGATGAAACAAAAGAACGGGGAAAAAGCTTAGCAATCAATTCCCATTTTCATTTTTGAAGCAGCAGCTTTGGCATCACTTTTTTGGTAAATCCCTCAAATGGGCTGTAATCAATGTTTGTGTGGCTAAATGTGACATTGTCATGCTGAAGAGCGAGGCTTCGTTTTCCCCTTTGCAATCAGCAAGCCTTTGTACATACCTGGGCGATCTCGTCAGCGCGCGGAGGTCATGCAGTGCAACTGATGACTGAAATCCTGCCCTTCATCTTCATAGTTTCTACACGGACTTTGCCTGGTGCATCTGCATTTGACTTAATAACAGTAATAATCAATAGCAATATGAACTGCAATAGTTTAGTCGTAATTAACAGGAATTAATCCTGTTGTTGCTTTCCTGATGATTCCAGGTGGTGGCCCTCATCTTCTAATGGGCAGCGAGTAGGATGAAGGCAATTTCCAAACCCCGGCACTGGCTCCGCTGCCTCAGGCAGCGAGCGCTGCACCAAATCCCGTTGCTGCTGAGCTCAGCGGGACCGTCCCGCCTGGGACGACGCCAGGCCTGTGCCGCGATCGGGAGCTGCATCCGTGCGGCTGCGGCAGTTGGCGTGGAGCCTGTGGGGCATTTGGCAATGGCGCTACTGCGTTGCAGTCTTTTAAGCAGGGGAGTGAACTGATTTGTTGAGGAGAGATAGCAGTATCAGCTGCGCTGGCTCTGGAAGCAGCCAAACCTGCACAGAGCAGGAGCGAGCGGGTAGTCCAGGCCTGCATGGCTCTGCTTGCCTAACCGCAGCTGGCAGGCAGCTCCGTGCTAGAGGCTCCAAATTCAAGGAGAAAGACCTCACCACGAGCTTGCAGAAGGCCCAGTGTCTCTCTGCGTGGCCACCTGGTCTAGGTACCTGTGAGCTTTCTGGACATTTTCAAAGATTATGGAATATGCAGAAACAGGCTTGCAAGAAATTCAAAGATAGGAAAAAGTACGGGGAGAAAGTGTTCATTGTACACACACTTGTCACTATCTTTGTATCTCCCCTCCCTCATCACTCAGAATACACACATATGCACCCATAAATGTGCACGTAAAATAACAGCATTAATCACATGAAGCATTGTATTCAGCTTATTATCAGTTTATTCCCAGCACCAACCACCGTAATGGCTGACTTAGCCCAGTCTCTGCCACGGACTTTCAGCATAACCTCGCTGTGCAGCCTGAACTGCTTCAGCAAAGGTAGCTAGCTCTGGTCTGAACGTCTGGCCTTTCACTTCTCTGTCTCACCTCCTCCCCTTAAAGACAGACTATTTTCGTTGCCTCCCAACAATGAAAATCCATTTATTTTCTCTAAAATGTACTGATATTATCAGATCCAAGATTCCAGAGAAGAAAACAAGCTATTAGTGTTGTCCTCTTCCCTGGTTGTAGGCATGAAACATTCCACAAAACTGCAGATACATTTGTAGATGTCAGCAAAAAATGGTACCTTCTGAATACCATCTGGGAGATGGTTGGGACTGCTGCTAGTCTGTGGAAGAAGGGCACATTTGATTTTGTGACGTCTGTGAGGGAGGCCTTTCTGTTGGACTGCGTTTTATGTGCAAGACCTCACGTGCGCCGTAACCGCAAAAGACTTTGCCACAACGCCGTGGCCCAGGGCTTTAGCACAAATAGAAAAGGACTCGCGCTTACCATGACGGTGAGGAAAGTTTTGAAAGCAGGGACTCAGGTGAAGTGACAACGATATAATTGCCCCACTGACAAGCATGACACGCTTTCATCTGGCCAGGCGGAGGCAGAGCAGTGAGAGCCAGGAGGGCAGGCGTGGGTCTGAGCTGCGCGCTCGAGCTGCTGCTCGGCTCCCGCGGCCGTTTGCACCTGCCTGTCCCCTTGTCTCCTGCAGCAGTGTGAGCCGCCTTAAAAGTACTGCAGCGAGCTGAAGTGTCCCTGGCCTCAGAGCACTGCGCGGGTTACTAAGCGAGTGATCATGCGAGGCTAAGCCGTAGCTCACTGTTGTAGTAGAGTGCAGTAAGAGCACGTTGAGATATGGGTGATTCTGTGCATCTGGAAGATGGCACAATCATTTTGCTTTACATCTCTTTATGACACTTTCAAGTCTGATTAGCACTTAGTGATTTATTATGAGCCAGCACTTCCCCAGTGAAACAGTTTGCTCAGAGGATTTGCATGGGCTTTCCCCCGCATCCGTCCAAGCAGCTTCCCAGCCATCCATGCCCGAGCACAGCACAGACTAACCTGATCTGCTGGCCTGGCTTGACAGAGCTTGACCATAACTATACCTTGGCCATTTCTCTTTATGCCCTGGAACAGGCTGAAACTTCTTGTTGGGGCCTGTTAGGAGCAGCCAGTGGTCCAAGAGAGGCTTCCCTTGTGCATTTCTGTTTCCAGCCACCACTACCTTATCCAAGGGCACCATCTGATTGCTTCTAGCTTATGGGGCTTATGGGGTACAGAGGAAACTCCAGTTTTCCATGGCTTCCATTCTTTGCATGTGGCTTTATTCTCAGGTAAGGCAAAATTGCAGAGAGATTAAATCTTTCAATACATTAATTGATACAGCTGAAAAAAAACAACTTTCAAATACATAGACTTCCTTTAGGTTTTAGTTTGCATTAGTAATTGATGTTATGTTTAAGTTACTATGTCGTCTCTCCTTGTCACTCGCTGTGCCTTATGCTGACTTGTCAGCAATGTAACTTCTCATTTTCCAGCAGCTGCTGAGAGTTGAGCTGGGATTGAGCTATACATCACCACAACAAACAATTCAAAATTACTCCTTACAGCAATAAACACTGAAGGTTCTTGTAATAAATTAGCACTGTCGCAGGGAGGAAAAAGTATTTGCTTAATAATGGGAATGATAATGGTTAAGGTGCCCAACCTGATTAGACCGTTCCTTGTAAATCCGTAATGAAGCTGCTTGTATTATTCAACCGAAAGGTTTTGGGTGAAATGGAAATGACATTAATGTCTAACTGGTATAAAATGTAGCATTTAGCTGGTCTGAATGCTATAAATTCTTAGACAACATTTTAAATATGTAGAATACAAAAGAATGCTCAATAACTACCCACTTACTACAGGAAACAAGCATCCCATAGAAAAAAAATACATAAATATGCACTTGAATGTGCTTAAAAAGATCGACTGGGATTGTATTCCTCATCTTCTGAGGATTTCATTTTGCAACCCTGTTCTCCCCACACCCTTTCTTGGAAAAGGTATTTACAACTTTCACTTCATGTTAGCAGTGCTCTGTGAGAACGCTGCTGAGAATTCAGTTACTTTTTAATGGTTACATAAAAGCTATTTCCCTTTAGAGTAGACAATGATATTTTTGTTTATTGTTCTTGCATGCAGTTGATATAAGCAACTACCAGTGTATAAGCAGGGCCTGCCTGCCTCACGGGGCCACGGAGATCTTACACACCCTTCCAGCATCCCTGCAGATTTTGTAGAAGAGTGGGCGCTTATGTATAACCTTCCAGCTGGTCGTGTGCTAGGGGGGATTCTCAGGTAGCTCCCGTGGGCCGAGGACAGCAATGGAAGAGGGACTCGTTGCAGATTGTTTAACCTCTGCAGAGGTCCTGCGAGCTCTGTGATATCTGGGGAAATTCCCACTGTGTTTTTAAGGCACATAGGAATCCCCATAGAGTTTAGCATTTTGAGACTGTCTCTGCATTTCCTGAAACTATTGCAGCCGATCGTCAGGTCCTGCGGAGGCTTTGACTGCTACCCGGTGCCCTGCACGGTTGCTCTAGGCCGAGCTCTGACCGTGGGTCCCAGGGGAGTTATCTCCAGGTAGAAATCCTACGGTAGCTGTTAATGTCCCCGGGCCTGCGGCAGCCCTAGCCTAGACGAGTCCTTGCTGTAGCATTTCGTCACCTTCTGCTTTATCCCGTGCACCCTGCCAGCTCTGGCATGGCCCTTAGGAGGTGTGCAGTGCGAGGCAGCAGGTATCCCAAACCCTGCGGCTGTTCTGCCGCTGCAGAGTTTTTAAGTCCATCAAAATACTGAGCATTTTTTTTTCTGAGCAACTTTCTTCTTTTGCGGGGGAACCCAAACCATAAATTACAACCCACTCATGAAATGGGATAGGCCATTAAGCCACCCAGGTTTTTAATGTAAAATAGATTGGGGTTGCAAAAAAAAAGGATGTTGATAAAATTTCCAAAAACATAAGATTTCTAGTGTCTCAAATTCATTTGGTGTAGTAACTTACTGGGAATAGCCCTGGCTGTTAACACACAAATATGTATTTTCTTGTAAGCAAATATAAGAGCCTGTATGTAGCTTGATTTTATGTGGGGGCGAAGAAAGTAGAAGCATGGCAGTGTTTACGTCTAAAAAAAAAGGGAAATATGTTTGATTCAAGAGTTATTGGACAGTGTTTTGCAAAAGGCCAAAATGGCTTTTTCCATCCTTTGGATCTATTCGAGACAGCCCGCGTGGTTGTAGGAGGTGGTTTATAAGCTTGAGAAGAGAAGGGCTGCTATCTCTCTGCACCAACTGTAAGATGGGAAAAAAATCACTTCCATGCCACCCCTGGAAGTGAATTTACAGAATACATTGTCTCAGCAGTGGGGTGCAGATTTGCTTCTTCAGAAGCGGTCCTCAGCGATGGGCAGCTGCCATGCGCTGGCGCTCGTTATGTCCGCGGCGGCTTTTCCGCGGCGAATACCCGCAGGCAGCATCGCCCTGGGGGCGGCCCTGCCTCGGCGGCAGCGCAGGCGCGGGGCGCGGGCAGGACACGCTCCGCTCCGCGCCGG
>VZSV01000153.1:137509-159437 GCA_013398735.1 Nothocercus julius
CGGGGCGGACGGGCTCTCTGCTCCGTGGCGGCGGCCGCGCTCAGTCTCTTCTGGTGAAAGCGCGGGCTGGCCTGAGCTCTCCTTGCGCGGCACGGGTAGACGGGGTGCGTGCCGGGCGCCTGATGGCCGAGCACCGTTGTGAAGGTCACTCCTGCACGTCGGGAGCAAAGCAGTTGATGTGAGCACCCTCTTGTAGCAGTTTTGTCCTTACATTATGCATGCGGCTCGACTCTTCCTTGCTGCTGCCACAGTAGTCCGCTCACGAGGCTCAGTTTTTATTCATACCTTGATGAGGTCCCACTGTCACTGCGGTTGGTGTGTTTTTCCTTCCTGATGGTTTTTGTGAGAGCGAGGGAGTGCGTGAGCACGTGTTCATTAACCCTTGGCAGCCAACGTCTTTAAAAACATCTCTGTATGAGGAGTGAGTAAAATCGCTTCGGGGGGCAGCTCCTGTGTTCCTCTGCTCCCTCGAGCTGCCCCAGGGCAGCTGTCCTGTCATCCCAAGGGCACCCTTGTAGAGGGGGTGCAGGACTGGTTAGAGCACGGCGCTGCCATGGCCGGCGTGCTGGGGGATGCTGGCTCAGTGTCGCGGGCGCTAGGCAAGCAGGAGGCCGCTCGGGGTCACTCACGGCGTGAGTGGAAGTCTCGGGGGCTCCCTTCGCTGCCGTAGCTGTCAAGCTGGCCTTCTGCCTCACCGAAAACACTGCAAGTTCTCCTGGGCTCCTTACCAAAGCCTGCCACACTCTGCTTGTCCTCCTCAGGGAGGGATCTGGGCAGCCCCTGCATTTGCGTTGCATTTGAAATGGGCTCTTCTCCATAGCTGTCTTGAGTGATGCGATGGAACATAAGGATGTTTGTACTTCTGCTTTTTATGTTGTTGCTCGGTCTTTGCCCCCTTATCAAGACTCTACCCCAAGCCCCTTTCAGCAGACTTTGATCTGCTGACTCTTGGAGATAAAAAAAGAGGGGAAAAGAATGGAAACGCTGTGCTCTGTTTTCATGACCGAGTTATTACTGGCAGGCTTATCCACCTTGTGAGTTGGGGGTCCAGGGAGATGGGACAAACTAATGGCAAACACAGAGACCCACCCTGCATAAAGACATGGTCAACGTGCAGGAGGGAGCAGAGCTGGGGGCTCTCGTTTTGCTCTAGGGGTAAATTTCGTTAGTGTTTATAGAGCTTGCCATGCCTTTGAGGAGAGTTTTGTAGTACAGGGTCCACTGGGATTGCTCAGGCAAGAAAACATAGGACATTTCTTTGAAAGCTTGATCAGGAGAGAGCATAGATCCCTTTTTTAATGTAAATGAGCAGAAGTTAGAATATATTATTTTTCAATATAAATTAGCACTGGCTAAAATGTAAGGCAAACTTTTTACTGTACCAACAGGCGAGCTGTTTGTGTAACCACATTGCCCATACGCTGCCGCCTGCTCCCGCTACTCTTTTTTCCTCGCATTTGTTCTCTGTCTGTGCAGTGCCTAGCACGAGAGCCCCTGTTAAAGCTGTTTCCCCGAAGTGCTGCTGCGCTGCTCACGCAGCTCGGCTGCCCTGCGTCTGGGTTTGCTGGGGCGCCACGAGGCCGGCGGCTCTGCACACCCTGCACGGCACAGCAAGCCTCGCTGCGGCCTGGGAGGACTCTGTGATCGTAACGAGCTTCGCCTATGGGCCAGCAACCAGGTGGAAGGCCTCCAAAAGCAGCGTGACCTCTGCTTGGCCAGGGACGGGGCCCGGCTCCACGCGGAGCAGGCGTGACACAGAGTGATGGCACGGTGGACAGAGCTCGCCTCTGCCAGGCCATCCTTGACCTTCGGCGGGAGGCTGGGGTCCAGCCCGGCGACCGCGAGTGAATGTTTCACCTGCGGCGAGCGGCCCCGCCGTTCTGGCTCCGGGCTCTGGGTGCTGGCATTTGAGGCATCGGTCACTCCGGAGCAGTGCCCCGGTCACACGGCTTCTGCAGGAATGCGGGCACCTTGGCATCTCTCACAGTTGCTCTTTGTGCCCCAATTCCTTAGTCCTAAAAGAGGAAAAAAAAAAAATCCTTTTGGGGAATATTCAAGGGTTTTATTTCTTCGTTTCATAAAGGTGAAAAGTTGAATCCTGAGATGGTAAAAAAAAAACATAAGTAATTATATTACAAGAAGGCAGAAAACAAAATGTTTTTTTGTTAATGCTATGCAGCTTTACGCTTTTACTAGCACTGAAGAATACTTTGTTCTTGGCAGGAATGTGGGGCAAATTTTGCTTTTCTTCTTGATTATGGTAACCAAGGAGCAAGAAGAGCTGCTCTAATATCAGAGGGAAGGCAGTTTATTGTTGATATCATGGGATTAAACTACAGAAGTCCAGACCAGAAGTCCAGTTCTTAATTGCAAATTTATGTGGTCTTCAGATAGTCCTGTAAGTCTTCAGGCTATTCAGCATCTTCTGATGATAACTTTTAAATAGGAATTTTAAAATTTGTTGCTAATTAACTTCAGCATATGAAGCCTGCAAATTGAGTGAAAACTCTTTGGACATCATCCACGGTCATGAGCTCCTCAAATTGAACTCATTGATTCTGCTGTCTGTTACCCTAGGACATAAAGCTTATGCTTGGTCAAGAACATTATTAAGGACAAATATCTGCCCTGTACGTCTTGAGCCATCAGCAGTATAAATAAACCTAAAAGGCCCAATCCCAGCGACTGTCAATTGCCATTTTAAGAGAAAGTAACAAAGAGCCAAGTTCATCTCAGTAAAGACATCAGGATGATGCTAGTGAGGAGTCTGATCCTCTGGCTCATAGTGCTTTTTTTTTTTCTTTCTTTTAATTTATGACCCTTAAGAGGTACTTAAGATGACTGTAAAATCCCCTAAGTATAAATGAAAGCAGGATGCCAAAGCTGTTGCGCTGTCCCATTCAGAGAGTGGTTTATTTAACAACTCTTTACAAAGTCTGGCTTCGCTCTCATGTGTGTTTCCTTTTAGCTTTAATTGGGAATTTTCCCTGTAGGTCTCCTATTTCCTCTGACATCCTCGCAGTGCATGACTCCGGTAACTCTTAATGGGAATTTGTGGTTTCAAACATACAAGCTGTTCAGACAGCTGAAAACCTTGTGTTTTTTTCTCCCCTTTTTGTTTTCTAAGTAGGGGCTGGCAACCCAACTGCTTTTCCAGGTTTTTCAGGTCACAATGGAGAAAGGTGTTTGTTTTCTTCGTTGAAAGTTCTGATTTTTAGCTGAAAACACCTTAGCTTTAAATTCCTTCCTTGCAGTTCCGCACGCAGACCTGGCCTGATGGCTAGCGCAGAGCAGTCGGCGCTGCTCCGCACGCTGCTCCCGGGCCTGGGGTCACTCATCTCGGCTCGCAGCTTTGATTGCAGACCCCTGCTGAAGCAGGGTATTTAAGAGGTAGAAGTGGATAGAGAGGTGTAAGTGCTTAGAGGCGCCTGATGTTTTATTTTCAGGTTGGGGAGGGCATTGGTTGGGGAGGGCATTTCAGGTTGGGGAGGGCATTGCCTTGCTGTGCTTTTTTTTCGTAAAATACTGTCACTGACCGCTGTCTGAGGTAGGATACTGACCTGTATCAACCTTTGATCTGACTTTATCGCTCCTGTGTGCTTAAATATCACATGCCTGATAAAAAAAGTACTATTTATGGTGTCAGTCACACCAGAGCTGTCTGGCAGCGATGTTCCTTTTGCAGTGGGGCCGTGTACACAGACCCGCGGTTTATTTTGCTAAATTGTTATTTGCTGTTTAAGGGCTCCGTAAACACTGTCAGGTGACATTCGTTGTTTTTTAACCCTACTTGGGCTGGCAGTTACGCTGAAATAATTAACTTTTGCTGAGAACGCCTGCCTGTCCCGTGCACTGCAGCACTCCCTGGTGCCTGGGGCAGGTAGGCAAACAGGAGGCTTGGCGTGGAGGAGCGCAGGGTGGCTGCTGTGTGGGCTGCAAGGAGCACAGCTGTGCTCTGTCCTTGCCTTCAAACTCCTCATTTCAAAGAGGGGGTAGCACGAACGGTTCCTGTGTGGGCACCTGCAGGGGGGCTGTCACAAGGCCACCATACCCAGGGCCTTTGCCGTGCTGCGAAATGAAGGAAATGTGCTTCCTGAGGTTGAGACATTTTGGAAATCTGCCCTGGAGTGGGAGAGCTTGTCCTTGTGCAGCGGGTTATCCCTGGACAAGGCGAGGGCTGCAGCAGGGGCCTCTCAGGAGCGTGCTGATGCTGCCTGGGGCTTTGCAGCATCCCTGCCTGGCCTCGGTGCCTCTGGGCACCTGTGGGCCCCACCGTGGCCTTCGTCTCTAAGGGTCTGAATTGCCTCAGCCTAAAATATTATCTGCATTTTTTTTTCCCTTTTATTGCCCTTTCCCCTGCCCTCTTTCCTTTTCTGTCTTCTTCGCACTGAGGAGGAGCCAGGCCAGCAGTGCCGGTGAGAGAGGACGCGCCAGAAGAGCCTGCCCGAAGCGGCGCGCGCAGGGGCGACAGGCAGGGGCCTGTGCCAGTGCTGGCCTCCCACCCTGGGCAGCCCTTGCACGGTCCCCAGGTGAACGGGGAGTGGCACGTTAGGGCGATCCCGCGGGCACTTCACATGGATGGAGCTGCTCGAGCCCTTCATTCCAGGAACGGAGCCATCCCAAGCTGTGTTACACAGGGGCCCTCAGCAACGTGCGTGCGAAGCGGAACGCCGGCCTCATGGCTCCCGACTGGCGAGTGAGGTGTGCGGAGCTTGGCCCACCTACATTTTATGCCAGAAGAGATTAGAAAATAAAAATACTTAGTGACATGCTGATAATGAGATCCCTCTCCACTGTTCACGCTTTGGTAATTCATATATATTTTTTAAGCTTAGATATTGATCTCTTCAAGTTGAACATCCTGAGCCCGCAAAACTTGTAAGCCAATATTAGACAGAATACTAGGGGAGATTTAAAAGTGACTTGTAGCATTTGGTACGTTGCACTGTGTGCTTGTGTTTGCATGTAAAGAAAAGTGCTAGTTTATGCCTTTCCCCGGCTCATGCCGTATCCCTGCACCGCTCCTTTAACCGTCACTTTCCATTGCCTAGCTGGAAAAATCCTAATTAATATCTAAGGTAAAACTTCTCTGGGCTTCAGTATATGAGATATAGGTCCTCAACTTGTATCTATTTGGTAAATATAATACAGTTTCCAGTGCAAACATGATTATGATAATACACATATTTGGAAATGGTCATTCCTGTGAATGGAATAGTTGGAAAGGTTCTAGAAGAATATGTAAAGATGCTGTGCATCTACCTTTTGGAAAAATACATACCAGCTTGATAAAATACGCAGTCCAAATATCAGGCAGAAAAAGCTGTTTTAAGAGCTAATGCAGTATTTTACTGTATGCTGAAGGAACAGAGCTCTTCCTTGTGCTTTTTGAAGTAACCTGTCCCTGATAGAGGAAAGATGGGCCAGGATAAGAAAAAGGATCTGTTACTGTCTGTGCTGTGTCGACATTAAAGCACTAAAGCACAGGCTGGTCCCCGCGCTTTCCAAACGCTCTGCTTGCCTCAGCAGTGCCCGTGGCTTCAGCTGCTGGGCCCTCATGAAACAGCTTTCCCAGCGAGACAGGAGCGGCTGCAGGGTAGACGTGTAAATTGCATAAGATACTTGGGGTGGTCCTCCGGTTTATCTAGATAAACTATGGTAAGGTTGCATCAATTTAATTTGCATATGTAATTGAGGGAGGCTCTTGAGGCCTGTCTTTTGAGAGACCGCAAGTATTTGGCCTACACTTTACTTTTACAATTATGGTCTAGTCTTTCGTCTTCATAGGCCCCATCCTGACGACCTTGTTAGTTATGGTCTGGCAAGAGCAGATACAGGCCCATTAAAATAGATCTTGTTATGTCTGTTTACAGGGAATGTTAATTTGGCTTCTGACTTCTTTAACTCATTTGCCTTGTTTAAATTTTCAAGAATGAGTCGTGATTCAATTTCAAGTAGCTCTCATGTCTCAAGCTGCCTATCTCCCGTGTCAGGAGCTGGGTACCTGAAAGCAGGAATGCATGTCCCATCTGCTGGATTTCTATGGAGAGTTGCTGCATTTCAGCATCCTTTTTGTCTTTGCTAGGGCCTAGGCTCCTTCCCTTACAGCTCTATCCCACAGTCGCATTCCTGGCGAGTTAGATACTTTTAGGAGAGCAGCCGTATAAAGCAGCATTTCTATCAGCAGGAGGGAAGCCTGGAAAGCGCCGCTTTAGCACACAGCCTCTGGGGCTGCTCTGAGGGCAAAAACCATCTCAGATCCACTGGACATCTCGCCAGAGCTGCGCCTGCTCAGTTTTGTGGCTTATGGCCTCAGCTGGGGCTCAAAGTGCCACACAGGGCCAGTCTATTTTGGCTGATGCTTTATTGATAGTAATTCTAAGAAAAGCAGAATTTACAGTTGCAGTTTCTTCATTTCACTCGTCAGAAGCCAGTCATCAGTAATGCTCACAAATTCAATAACTACCAACATGCCTTAGCTGGGCAAGGTTTTCCAAAGTGCCTGAAGGCTTAGGATAACTGATCCTAACAAAGCCCAGTGAAGGAATCTCTTCCTATAGTTCTGAAGTCCTATCCAGAATGAGAAGAGAGTCAGACTTTGACTTCCATTGCTGGGAGAGCCTCCCAGTGCACACACAGTGGGCTGAAGCACAGCGGAGATAAGCTCAGCACCATGGTGTTTTTCCTGGGGTACTGGATTAAATTCCGCTCCTTAACAGCACACTGCACCCGTGCAGTCCGAAAGGTTTCTCCAGCTGGGTGAGCAGGGGCGAATACTGTTGCAGCAAGAGCTCCAGGTTGTGGAGCAATCCGACATCCCTCCCCAGCTGAGTCTTGCACCTGCTCTGAGCATGTCCTGCCACCTGGTTCCCAGGCTATCCTGCTTTCCCCAGCATGCCCAGAGCAGGCAAGCTGCCCATGCGGGGAGCGACAGGCTTCCGAGGACCTTTGCTGATAGAAGCGGCACCGGGGATGGCTCGGGCCAGCGGCAGCCTGGCCGGTGCCTTGCACGAGAACAGCAGCGAACGGTGCGTGGGCGGGAGGGGGCCCTGGCCTCACACACGGCTTTGATTCAGGTGAGGCCACATGTGCTGCTGCCGTCCGGATAAACAGACATCCTGCCGGCTTCCCGCTCAAGTGCTGATGAGGGCGAGAGGAGGGACAGTAAATGAAGGACATGGTCATGGAGTAAACGGTGATGCATGGAGGAGCGCTGGGAAGCCATGACGGAAAGGGCTGGTTTCCCAGGGACGCTGCTGAGTGGCTCGTGTGTCATCGACACTGTGCACATGCCCTTCCTGCAGAGCAATGCTCTTTCCCAAGGCTTTCCCAGGGCTGGGGCCGCTTAGATGGGAGCGCTGCTGCAGGCTGCATCCTCCTACACGCCCGAGTGATGGCCGCAGGCTAGGCTAAGCCTTAAAGCGAGCAAGGGCAACGAAATCCCACGCCACGTCACTGAGTGTCCACTCGCAGGAGGCGTCTTGGAGGTCATGCATGTATGTTAAGCTGGTATTAAATGGCCTTTGCTTTATACATCATTTACAAGAGCAGGCAGCCTCTTTGGGGGGCCAGCGTGCGTGAGAACATGAGTTAATTAAAATCTGATTTCCAATGCAGAGAGTAGCAGGGCTTAGATGGGAAAAACTGCAAATAACTGTTAGTGACTCAAAATCCAGTGACTTTTGTAAAACTTATTGCCCTCAAACCATGAGTTTTCTTCGCACTCACCATTTTCCAGAGCTATATCCAATGAAATCGGTGAAGCAGAATAATCAGTTGTTATTTAAGAGATTTCGGGGAGGAGAGTTTTGGGCCCGGTGGCAGGAGCTGCCTGCAGCCGAACAGGTCTGCCCTGCTCCGCGCAGCGCGTTGCTGGAGCTCGCCGCGGCACCAAGCAACTGGTTTTGCAGAGAAAGGCCGGCTCACGAGGGGACGAGCCAGAACACGGACTCTTTTGTAAACAAGCTTAATAGAGCGTTTTATGCTCTGCAAAGCAAATGGGCAAATTCTGAAAATGTGATCTTTATTACGGCACTTGACACAGCAGCACAGCCTTCATCCTCTGCTCTGCCCGGTTTCCGCGCTCACATTTACGTCTCTTCTAAACACAGTGAGGATTTTTGCTTTCCGAGACTTTGCAGCAAGGGGCTGGCAGAAGCCCACAGGAAAGCCTTCCCTCGAAGAGCGTGGCAACAGGCAGCCCCTCTTGCAGAGGAAGAGGCCCTGGCACCAAGCGCCTAGCATGAAGCACCTGGCACCAAGCACCTAGCACGAAACACCTGGCACCAAGCACCTAGCATCTGGCACCACGCACCAGCACCTAGCACGAAACACCTGGCACCAAGCACCTAGCATCTGGCACCACACACCAACACCTAGCACCAAGCACCTGGCACTTGGCACCAAGCACCTAGCACCAAGCACCTGGCACTAGCTCCTGGCTCCCAGCGCGGGCTGGTGCGTGGTCTGCTTTGTCAGGGCTAGAGGGAGCCGTGGCTGCAGGAGGGGGCTTGGCCGCCTGACGCAGGGAGCCGGGAAGGCTCCCGGCCTCGCGCTGCCTGGATTTGCTGACTCACTCTTGCACTGGGTTTTTCTTTCTTGTTTTCTCAACGTGTTGATTTTTGTCTCTGTTATTAGGGCTGCACCCAGACACTGTGTAATCAGAGTGTTTGTATTTGCTTCCGATTGGAGTGGGAGGTATCTGCATTTAGATTCAAATGCTAATAGAATTCACCTGCCAGTGAATAATAGCACCACAGTAAAGGGGCCTGGAGCCCCTGCATGGCAGGGACCTGGGTAAAGTGCTGCTGCCCAGAGAGAGCTATGCCCAGCATTTCTGTCAAGGAATTTGCAACCACCAGCTGGATTTGGTCCTATTGCCATTTGAGCTTCTACTTCCAAAACGTATTTTCAATATTTAATATTAAATCCAGCCTCATGATTTCACCTACAAAAGACAGGAACACAGGCAAGCTGTGGCTGCCAAAGCTGTCAGGCTGAAGAGAACAGGCACTGTATAAAAACAAGCCCAAGAAAGGTAGAGAAGCTGGCAGGCTGCCCCAGTCCTGCTGTGGTGCTTTCCCAGCAGGGATGTGGGAGCTCCAGCATCCTGCTTCCCACCAGGTCCTGGTCCTCAGATGCTCCTTCCCCTTGCTCTCGGCACAGGGTCATCCAGCTCCCCCTTCCAGCAGCAGCTACAACAGGTGTGACCCCCGGCAGCCTTGGTGCCTTTCCCACTCTGATCTGCACCCAGAGCCATTGGACAATGGTGCTCCTGCTACTGCACTTTGCTCCTGATGTGCAGTGCTCGTGTGTCTCTTGAGGTGCCGCTCCTCTCCTGCACGCCTTCCCAAATGCCATCAGTACTCCCATTTTATGCGACGTTCCTCCAAACTTTGAAGATCCAGGTTAGGATGCACAATTTTGTCTTCAGAGTTTTCACTTGTACACCCCTGACACCTAGATGTTGAATCTGGGTATCTCAGATGGTTGATGGTTGTCTTAATCTTGCCTGAGTCTCTTCTTATCAAGTGACTGTTTATTTTTCTTCTCCACCTGTCGGTTTTTGGCCCAGCTTGCCTAAGGCTGGTTTGGCGCTCACCTCGTTAAGCTGCTGTCACAAAACGTGTTTTTGTTCGACTCCGGTGTTTCCCCAGCAATCCTCCTGCAAGGAATGGCACGGGCAGGCAATTGCCAGGGAGCTAATTAGCAGGCAGCAGCTCCTTCTCAAAGGGCACCATGCGGGCTCTCCCAGGAGCACGCACTATTCGGCACTACCTCGCGGCAGCGGCGCTGTCAGTGGATTATGCTGCTTCCCTGTCGGACTTGTGCTGCTCATCACTTGTTTTATTTGGGAATAGAGAGGCAGCACCCCCTTTAAAAGCCCCCCTGCGTCAAAGCTGCGGCCTCTGTGCCCCAGGCCCAAGGGCCCCGGCACGGCAGCTTTGCTGTGAGGAAGTCCAGCCCTTTTCCCTGCTTTTAGGTGTGATTTCCTTATTGAAAGCCTACGCTAAATTATATTTGCGGCATTTCTTACTGCAGGTTGCAGTGCTTGAGGTTTAGCCATGGTATTTAGCAATTGTAAACAGACATTCTAGATCGGAAAATCTTGGCATTTCGGATAGGGACATTGGCAAGATCTTGAGGACATTAAACATGCAGCTTCTCTGGTACTTTCTCTCGTTAGATGTCTCTTCATAGCAGAAGCAACTGTCAGCTTCCTGAACCAAGCTCTGAAAGCCCTTCAGGCATTTCAGTGGCAGTGCTAAGGACTTGCAACCAGCGTCTTTCAGCTTTGTGTTTATGTTTTTGACATTAATTCTGGATACACATTGGGCCAAATATGTTTGTAAGCAATATTAGGAGGCTGTGGGCTTGTAGTTCTTCCATTTATTCTTACTGATGTGCAAAAAAGCAGTGCCTGGCACCAAGGGCCCGTGCAGAGAGGACTAAATGATGAGCAGAGCTCCCTGTCGTTAAATTAGCCTGTCTCCTCTATCCCAGCATCCTCTGACTTTGTGTTACATTCACTGGCAAAGAACATCTGGCATCACCTGTTTGTAAATCCTAAATTTAGATTCATTTTATGCAGCTAAACAGAAACCAGTCACCAGAACAGACAATGCGGTGAGAGCTTTAAAAAAGATGCCCTTTCTCTTCCAGTAAGTGGGATCACCTTCTCTGTTGGGCCGCTCAGGTAAAATACCGCTTCGCTTCTGTCACCTGCGCTGAGCAAGACGCTTGTCGGTCAATGTGGCCCTGTGCCGCAGGAAGGCTCGAGCGGTGGTGGCCGGAGCGGGCGAACTCTTCTCCCGCAGACATCTGGCAGCTCCTGCTCTGTACGCGTCTTGATGTGCCCTTCTGCAGCTGCAGCAGCGAATAGCTGCTTCGACACACAGCTGAAGAGGCAACTATGTGTAGTTCAAAGTGGGAACCAGGACTTTGCCCTGCGGCTTTCAAAGGAGTGAGAATAGGGCCCGATTTCCTTACGGGAGGCAGGAAAGCCCCGCAGGCTCAAGCGTCTCCCCGCCACGCCTGGTCTCCTCCTGCTGGCCCTGCAGCTTCATCCCGTGTCTGTTCTCCAGCCCAAACTTGGCCACTTGGCTTTCTGTGTAAGGTAATAGCAAGTGATTTGCACCTCTCGAAGATGCTTCAGGCTATGGGCAGTGTCAGGAAAGTATCCCACATTAGCCCAGATTTTCCAAGTGTTTATTTTACAAGCACACTGGCACATCTTAAAGCAGTTTGAGCTTATTAATTTAAGTCAGTAAGTTTCATGACTTTAGTAGAGGTATAGTATTTATTTTTAATCCAATACTACCATTTGCTTACATGGTACATTGATGCTTTCTAAAGTTCCATACTTGGCAGCTCTCTGGCTGAGTGCTTTGATTTCCCAGGTCCTTGGATGAATTTCTTTTGCCTGCTGCAGACTGCGCGGTGCTGCCTTCAGCTCCGCCTTCAGCCTGGGATTTCCAGCCAGCAGCACGAGGGACGTGCGGGAGCCGCGCGCAGCACGGCGGGCTCACGCGGTGCGTCTCCGGCAGGCGCGCGACGGCTGCTCGAGGCCGAGAAGCGGGTTTGGCTTGGTGCAAATGAGACATAAAACACAATTCCTGCTGGAGAGCTGCAAGCTGTGGAGATCACACAGCCCTGTTCACTGAGCTGAAACCAAGCTCTGGAAGTTTCCAGCCCGCTTCAGAGCCCAGTGAGAAATGCTGCTGGTGGCAGTGCAGCAGAGCAAGTACCAGCCGCTCCTCTTCTCTGTTTTATTTGGACATCTTTTCTTCTGACCTAAGAGTGCTTCTCCAGCAAGTCAGTTGTAAGTTCCAGAGTGCCTGGACCACATTAAGATTAATCTACCCTCCAGTATCTGACAACTTCTATTCTGGTTTGCAGCAATTAAAAATGCATCTAGCAAGGTTTTGCTGTAACTCCGGGATTCAAACGTTCTAATCTTTTAAGTCAGATTTTAAACTAAAGGCACATTACATATACATCTGCTGCATTTATAAAACAGAGTCAGTATTTTATCTTCAAAGAATACTATTCTTGGTTTCCTGGTTGAGTCCGGGCTGCAGTTAGCGTCACCCAACAACCCCGTAGTCTCTTTTAAGGGAGGCTTTTTGGGGTTAGCATCAGAAACAGGTCGGTTCTTTGAAAGGAGCCTTTGAAAGGAGCCTTTCGGTGAGCCCCTGCGCCCGCTACGCGCATGCTCTCAGCCGGCTCGGGCAGCGCCACGCTGCGCCAGGGCCTGGCCTCCACAGACGCTGCGCCCCGACCTGGTCCTGCTGCAGCACGTGCAGCTGCACCAGGGCGCCGCCTTAGCAGGAGAAGACATTCAAATCCAGAGGAAGACTTGATTCGCCTACGCAGATTATCCTCCTTTGATTTTCATAAATATTTTGTCAGCATTTTTAGCCTATTGTTTTCATAAATGTACAGTAGTGTTAAATGCCTGTTGATCTTCCTTGGATCAGCTTTCGTCATCTAGTAACTTGAAGTAGTGTGTGCAAACTGATTAACTGATTTATGAGTAAATATCTTTCAGTCCAGCACTGTGCTTAAGTGCTGATGTGGCCAACAAATGCTAACATAATTTTATTTTTCTACAAGTACTTGCAAGTGCCTCCAAGTGCCACCTGGCAGTTTATTTGTTCAGGGCAGGCTACAGAATTTCCCCATCTTGCAGTCAGCGGATAAGGAGTGTAGGTGAAACCTGTCCTGCCAAAAGCTGCCAAAATCTGTATCCAGTGTGACTCTTCCTCCTGTGCTGTTTTCATTGCTCACTTCTCAGGGCACGAACATCTTTTGATGTTCAGCTTGTAAAGAAAAACAGTCATGACCTGTATAAAGTGTCTAGTGCTTTGTGGCAAGAGATGTCCAGTGGTGTCATTGCAAAACTATTTTTTTGAAACAGCTTATCCCAGTAGGCATTTAGCTGTATTTACATGTAATTCTAATGCAAATTAGATAAATAACTATTTTTCCAGCCCAGGCAGTATTTGGATTCCTCTCCAAAGATTACTCTGGAGCACTATTCAGTGGGCTGAAGTGACATCCACAGTAATGACAAACATCATCTTACAACACTTGGGTGTTACCCTGCAGTGCCCTACGGCCCTACGGCTCTGCTCAAAACTGTATTTAATGACCAATATTTTGCAATTGTTTTTGCAATTTTGAGGATTTTCCTACTCTCACCTTCAACTTTTGCATCTAAAGTCAAAGGTATGTGGTCATAAATCCCTGGTACTGCTTCATCATGCCATCTACATATGCCAAGTTTTATAGCATAACTTTTTTACTAAATATCAACCTTGATTCTGATCTTGCATAAAGTGGGATAATTGCACTGACTGCTAGGAGCTGTTTCTGATTCACCTCAAAATGAATATCAAGCAAATATGCATGCACAAAGGAAAAGATTTAGGTTCAAATTTCAACTATTTTAGAGTTTTTGAATCTTGAAAATCTTTGACTCTTATTCATCTCTTTCACATTGCACATTTTAAAGTTCAGATAAATTAATCTTAGTGAATTCAGAGTAGACTTCACATCTTTTTTTTTTTCCAGGTGGAAGGAGAACCACTGTTTCTATCAGCTCTTTTGAGTATAATTTTATTCCATAATTTCTATAGTAATACATGAGGGCAGCTTTGATGTCACATATTAAGTTTGATAAAAGACCAATTTGGGAGAATTATTTCTTCTGTTAAAGCTATGTCATTGTAGCAATGGGGGCTGTGGAAGAAAATTACTGGAATGTACTAGGACAGTTTTCGGCATATCATTTTAATGCTTTTCTACAGGTGGATTCATAAATCAGGCCTCAGTTCTAGGGCAAATAAGTAGGAAGTGAAGCATAAAGTACAGACTTCCAGGGGCAGAACGCACAAAACCATTCCTGGTTTTAATGGGATGTGAAATGTGCCCATCTTGCACAAAAAGCTCTCCAGAAAAGATTGCCATTGTCTTAAGGTTATTCTGTGTGTGTGGCCACACATTCTGTGCTAGTAACTCCAGCAGAATTGTTGCCTAGGTATAAAAGAACCATTTTCCTTGTGACACCAAGACTTTCTTCCCTTATGTCATCTTTTTTCAGTCCACAGATGTGTCCTAACCATACTATAGACATATCAAAACAAACATAGGTGCAAAAGCCTTTTCCCAAAGCCAAGGATTTCTACAGGCAGAAGACAAAAGGGGTTAGCAAGTCATTAAGAAAGTAGCTCTAAGGAAACTTCAGAATGAGCCGTTTGGGAGTCTGAATGCTCTGTAATGGGCTTCACGGAAGAGCTGTGTGTAGTGACAAACTTAACTGTGTGTAAAGGGTAGCGTTCTGGCAGCTGATAAAGTCCTATCTCAGCTTTTGCCCAAGCTATCCCTCAGCACCGTGCGATGTAATAACCTGCGCAGATTAATGTGACGAGTCTGGAGTCACAACACGTCACAGTACCTCTGCTCTTTGCTATCTAGCAGGATAAGGGTGACGGACAACGCACAACTGCAAAGTTGTATGGAAACTGGGCACTCTTCTCCAAAGTGCCAGGCCTCCAGAATTGCAGAGAGATCAATCTTTCTTCCGTGCGCTTCAGTATCTACATGGAGAGAGAAGAATCACAGGTTTGTGACATTTTGAGAGTCACAACTTTCATAGAAGGGAAATCTTGATGTCCAGATCATAACGAATGGATAAACCTAGGTCTGTTCTTTATAATTCTTGTTGAGATCATTACATTCCTGTATTAGATTAAGTTTAATCCAATATAATGCCAAAGCTTCCTGGTCAATATATCAAAGGTTTAGAAAATTATCTCTATCACAAAGGGCTTCACACAGTCATTTCCTGCATGGCCGAGGAGGAATTCACTGTGTTTGGTCTTATCTTGTATCACTCATCACAGCTCCCAAGCTGAAGGCTGCCAAACCCAAGAGTTGAATAGTTAGTAGAGGAGGGAGTTGTACATCAACCCCTCTTCGTCTCAGTGGAGGTCGGGCGCAGGTGAAAGGTGAGAAGAGGACAGACTCTGAGGCCTAGTCTGAACCTTTCTTCACAGACCTAACGAACCCGTGCAGGGCTTAGCTGCTGTGGTGATGGCCATTATAGGATACCTCCAATTCTCTGCTTGGTGTAAACAGGAAACAATTAGAGAAGAAATGTGGTGCACTATTCCCATTGCATTTCCTGTGTAAAACTGTGGGCTGAGACATTTGGGAATTTTCCCCCTAATTGCAGCCTTGGTCGCGTGAGGTGTGTTGACGGCCTTGACAGGACACCCACCTCCCCCCACGCCTCCTTGGAAGCGATTCAGGCAACCCGCCTTGTGCAATGAGAGGTACTTCAGCAAGATCTGACATCTAAAAATACCGCGGGCTGCCTTGAGAGCCCGCAAGTGGCACAAGAGGCGGAGCGGAGAGCGGGTGCTGGCGGCGGCAGCGCCGCAGGCGGCGGCTCTGGAGGCTGGGGCAGCCGCGCTGCGTGCGCGGCCCCGCTGCACGCGGGACGTTGGCTGTGTTTGGCATGCAGCCGCTGCGGGGCCCACAGGGCCGCCTGGGCGCAGCAGCGTTGCGATACGATACGGCGCCGCGGCGCGCGGGACAGACCCCGGGGCACGCCCGGCCCGGGTAGCTCTGCCTGGAGCCAGCTAGGACATCAAGATGCCACAAACCCTGGAAGGTCCTAGGAATTTGGCCATGATTAACAGCAGTCTCGGCTCTCTTTTGGCAATGACTGTTGCCCGCTTTTTTGACTAAGAAGAAGAAAGGGCAGAGGCTGGTTTAATTACTGCCCTACTCTTCTTAACATGCCACAGGTAAATTTTATCTCTGATGAAGATCTCTGAGTTGCACCATACTTTAATTTAGCCTCAAAGATGCATTAGCTCAGTGGCATTTGAAAAGGCATTTTGCGATTGCATGAACACAATCATGGAAGTTTCTGGAATTGCCTCCAAGGACCAGGATCCTTCTAGAAGTGTGAGGTAGTAATTCCAGCAGGGGATAGGCAATGGTTCCTGCAAGGCCCCTGTAAGTGTGTAATTAAAAGCTGTGGATTTGCAATAACTTTTGGATTATTCTTTAGATCTAACTTTAGATTATTCATCATATGTAGCTGGGTATGTATGGATATATGTGTAGTATATGGATATATACTACACACACATATATGTATATATATATACACCTGTGAACTTCTGAATGAAAATTTGTGCAGAGAAACAAAGAAATAATAAGCACAGCTGGGGAATTGGTGCGCAAGTTGCTCTATAAGCCACAGAAAGAGAAGGAACCAAAAGCAAATGCCGTATTGAAAATCATCAGAGCTTTCTGTTTGCTGGTGTCATTTGCCCTCTTTGGGAAGATGATTCATCTATCAACATTGGTGAGCCGAGCGTGTGAAGATGTAGTGGTTGGGCTTGTAAGTTCCTATATGAAGTGCTACTGTGCGGTTCCCCTTAAATTTTCAGTAAACAGCATTTCATGATCATACGACTGGAGTATGAGGTTGGGCAGATATAAAGCCACAACTACAGAACAGGATGCCTTTCAAATCTGTGCACAGTGCAGAACTCATCTTTTATGCATAGTTGTATTGGAGAGATGGTATTTAAATCACAGGCTAGAATAATTACAGGAAAGCAAACTACTACATTTATGCATCTAACATTTAAAAAGTGCAGTTTCTTACATATATTTGCTGAATAAATGTCACATTGCCTGAACTTGCACAATCAAATGATACACGCGCTTGCACAATCAAGAGAATTCAAACATGCAAGAGGACAAAGATAAAATTGCTTTTGTAATGATAAAGCCAAAGGTCTTTATATTTCTATGCAATTAAAATTTCACCTTGCAGTTGCGTAGTGACTTGTTTGTACAGCATATCCTGATTCTTCTTGCCAGCCTTCTTATCCCAAAATTGACCCACGAAAGACGTGTTGCAAATGTGCCAAGTTGCTGTTTATTTAGAACCGTCCTGAGCCTTGGTTCTGGCTGCTGAGGTGGCGACGCTCAGGGTCTTGGCCTGGACTTTTAACTGTAGCTCTCTCCAAGTTTTTCTGCTTGGATATTTGCTCCCAGGTATGCCGAGACTGTCCTCCAGTCGCAAATTTGGGGTAGTTGCCCATTTTCCTCGTGGTCTTGTCATATTTATTGCACTCAGATCATGTTTTGGTCTTCGTTTTTAGCCGAAAAAGAAGAAATACTTACTTATCTTTATGTTTTAAATCTTTTGATAAAGTGCCTAGCAGAGAAAGTGAACAGGCTTAGCCTGTGTTTATGGGCTTCGCTTATATGTAAAGGGGTGTTTTTTAGATCTCATGATTTCAAACAGCTTTTGTAGAGATCATGCCCATTCTGGCTGTTGCTTTTTCAGGCAGGCCAGTTTTTTCCTTCCAGAAAACGTCCTTATTGATATGGCAAGAGGCAGAAGTGGAAATATGAAAGATTGTTCAGGATATTGAAAAAACTGTCCTGCCCATTTCCAGTATGTGGCTTTTGATGGTGGTGTTGGGAAAATGGGAGTAGCTGCTAAAGAGCACACGTATGATTCAAAGGCCACGGGAGGTGCTCCTGAGGAAAAAAGAAAAAAAAAAGAGTTTAAAAGAGTTTACCTGCTGATTTTATTGAAAATACAGTGAGAGGTGACTCGGTTAGCATGTTAGCACCATAAAGGAAAGAAAATAGGAAGCACTAAAGCATTCTGCCACCTTGAAAAGGGAGCCCAAGCAAGAGTCTCTGGCTGAAACACAGCAAATACGAATAGTAACAACTATTATTATGCACTGGAGTAAGTTATTAAGGGAATTGGTACACTCATATCCCTGGATTTCTTCCACTCAAGAGCAGATGTCTGCCTGGAAGATACGTCTTTGCCAAATGTAATTTACTGAGCTCAGTATAGGAGTTACTAGATTAAATATAAGAACCTGCGGTACTAAGAAATTCAGGTTAGGTGATGGCCCCTTCTGGCACTTAAGCTACAAATAAATGACTGAAATAAAATAGGAAATACTGTCCTGATTGCTGTAGTGTAGTTCAGAAGACATGCAGGAAACTGCATAGTGAGGCCTCTGTAAAACACTTTGCTGCCTTTGAAGATTTCCCCCTCTTTGGTAGTATTTCTGTCAGTTCTTCTTAAGATACTCACAGCTTGACAGAAAGGATGTGGTTTTGTAAGTTCCTATCTAGGCACCTTTTATGTTGCGTTTTGAGAAGTTTTTGAGTGAAAGTTTTGAGAAGTTTTTGAGTGAAAGTTTTGAGGTCAAAAAAAAGGCATGTTGATCCCATGTTCCCATATACAGTTTTCTGTTTGTACTGTTGCATTTGTCATCGGTGCTAGTGGTGGCATCTCTGGGAGATGAAGCTCGTGGCCACGTCACAAGTGCCTCAAAGGAGCCACATCTCCCACTGTGGGTCAGGGGCTTAGCTCAAATGTTTGATGTTACCTATGTAGTGTTGTTATATGTTGTAATTGAAGTAATGTTTGTGGCTAAGATTGCCTTGCATTTCCCATTGGGCAGTTGCGTGCATTTGCTTCTAATTTTGCCCACACTAATCAGAGAGTATTTTCTCTAAAAAAGAGAAATTGGGAAACCTATGGCCATTGTGTGCCACTTGCGGAGAGCAAAGCGTTTGCATTTTTTTTTTTTACAACAAGTCCTGATTTTGATCAAATATTGCTCCGCAGACTTGCCACTGGGACTCCAAAAATATATAATGTGTATATATGTCTATAATGTATATATATAGAGAGAAATATATAATGTAAGAATCTTTGCTCTCTCCCTTTCTTACAGTGCAATAGACATAAATTATCTAGGCAGTAAACTCTGTCTGTGAACTTCTCCTCAGCGTGTGCATTAATAAAAAGCAAATTTAGCGGTGTCCTGCGCAGCAGAGGAGGAAGCGCCCAGTGGCCGCCCCGCGCCGGCGGCGTCTTGGCAGGCGCAGCGTGGGCAGCCCGCGCCGGCCGCGCGCCGCGGGGACCAGGGGCTGCACAGCCCCCGTAGCCGCCGCCCTGCAGCAGAGGAAGAAATAAATTGCTGGAAAACCTCAAAAGAGAGAGAAATGCAACAACCTTAGCATGGCATTGATTTGCTTATTAAATGAAATCTATCCTGCTCAACATGAGAGGTTTCTGGTAATCTCATCCTCAGCTACTTGATATGAAGGATTTTAACTTTCTGAAAGACTGTGATTTTCTTTTAATAGGAAAATAACAAGTCACTATGTTAATTAGCCTTTTTGGAAGCAGACTGCTTATTTTAGTTTATTATAGGAGTAAAATATGCAGTTAGGTCAGCAGAGACTAGCTAAGCCTTGCAAAGCTGCTTACATTGTATTAGAGAACCTGTAAAGCAAGGGGAGGCTCATTATTTCTTCTTCAAAGTTATTTCAGGAACGTCACTGTGAAGTGCCGAGGAGCCCGATTTAGAAGAACCACAAATAAAAAAACGCAAACACTGTAACAACAAAAAATGTCAATAGGAAAATAATGCCATGTTGCTGTTTGAGAAAAATAGAAATACTGTTCCATTTCTGAAGAACCAAAGCATAATTTTCAAGCAGTGCTAATAACGGAACAAGTCTCTAAATTAAGGCAGATTCAGTTTTCCTGAATCTTCCTCTCCTCTTTGCTTGGTACCATCAATATGTGTAGGAAGTTGCCATGCAATCTAGTTGGTTAAATTTTAAAGTCCATAAACAAGCAACCAAAAAGTGGTTGTACTCAAAGTGACAGTGCTTCCTGGCACTGTGGCTTCACAGGTAAAGGTACTCGCCAGGCATCAAGATACTGTGGTGTTAATTTCATTAACAAATTCTATGCTCAGATCTTGTGCATGCAATTCATACTTTAATGCGAAGGCTGGAAATGGAGGAAAAGGGCTGATTTTGAAAGAAGATAGATGTGGAGTAAGGGCTGCAAGATGCAATGTGAGAGTTTCCCTTCAAACTTGCAGAGACACCCCAAATCTCACATATATACTGTTAGTTTGAAGTTTCCAAAGAGACTAATGGTTTTAATACCTCCCTGTTGGGCTCCTAGTAAGAGGTGTGTAAGAATCTGGTTCGCAAAAAATAGCGAACAATTTTCACTTTCTTTCATGGCCAAGAAGAACTATGAGGACTGGTAAGATCCCTCTCCCATGAGGTCCCTTTCAGAAGATGGCGCAGCCCAAGTTACAGGAGTGCGCCTTTCTTTAGGTACCTACAGAAAGAAGGGTCAAGCTAAGATATGCTGCAGACTTGCACTTCAGCTATTGTCACTGAATTGACAATATTCCCCATTCTGCTGAAAAAATAGCTGTGCCGGAGGGCACTTGTTCAGAATTCCTAATGTGCTCCTGTGCCGAGTCAGTGACAAAACAGGTAGCAGTAAGGGGGCTGTGGTGCCAGAGACACCGTGCTGTTAGTGAGACCGGTCACCCAGGTCGAGCCCATGGGCAGCCACGGGAGAAGGGTGGCCAGGCTGAGCGCGGCGTCTGAGTTTCTGTGTGAGTAATTAGGCTGTGCCTGTCCTACCCAAAGTCTCCCATGCAAACTTAATCAGTCCCAATTCCCACGTGTGGGAATGAGCACAGCATTTTATTTTGTGTCGCAGGTTAGCGCTTGTGAAGAGGTAGCCGTGATTCTCAAGGCTTGCGCCACCCTATTGTCAGGGCACATTTATTAATTTTGAGATGTGCTTATACATGGGGCTACCTTGCATTGGTACCCAAATAGAGAAAAGACATTTTTTAAGAGAGGAGGATGCAGTCTGTGTTGGCCACTCCTGAATGCCACGTGTCGCCTTTTGCTTTGCCATAGTGGCTATAGTCACCAATATGCTAGGACCTGAGGAATAGCGCAGTTCACCTGTAAAGTTTTTTTTCTGAACCTAATTAGCAACTTGCTAAAACTTAGGAGCATCAAATATGAGCTTTCATGAGCTTAAGTGGTTGTTGGTTGTTTATTTTTCCAGTTTTCTTTAAAAGCAACAACAGGCGGAGGCGAGTCCGTCAGGTTAATTGCATCCTGCACAAAAAATCCACACGGTTCTTCAGCTCAAACGATTCCTCTTCTACCTTCACTGAATTCATTGCTGGCAAAAGGCTCTGGATAGGCAGCCGTAAGGAGTGAAGTTTCCTGACGAGAGACACGTAAGCGCAGCGCGGTGACCCTTCTCCCTTTCGCCGGGCCGCTGCTTCCGGAGCGGGGCTTAGCGGCGCCGGCTGCCCTCGCGCAGATTAGCGCGCCGGCTGCAGGTGCAGGTGACCTTTGGTCATGGTGGAAATGGGCCAGAGCTGAGCTAACAAACGGGGCAGGTAAGAGGATCTAGATCCCATTACCGCACCACTATCCGCTCTTGCTCATTAACATTTTAGTGGCAAAAGTTCAAATGAGTTATTTCATTAATAGTCATGAAACTAATTACAGTGAAGCGCGGCTGTCAGTAGTGAAGGCAACTGACTTCTGTGCCTCGGAATAAGTTCAGGCTGTGTTAGGAAATGCTGTTTGGGCTGTAAATGGGAGAAACGCATTGCCAGTCATGAAGAGGTATTGAAAGGGAGGCTGTAGATGCGTCCCACATGTGGGGCGCTGGACGCTGCAGTTCCTTAACGCAGTTAAGGAATGAAATGAGTGATCAGAAGTGGGTCTGAGCGGGAGCAGAGACTCTTGGCCAATATTTTGTGTCCTGTTTCCCAGGACAGACCCCAAGAAGGTCTGCAAAGCAAAAAGGCGGGGGAAGGTTGTTGTTAACTTGGATGAAATCAGACTAAGCACAGCTTCCAGGGTAGTCTGGTTGTGGAGAAATAAGACATTGGTATGCTGAGAAAACCTGTCCAGAGCCCACAAGGAAAAATTTCTTGACAGTGAGGGTGACAGAGCCCTGGCACAGGCTGCCCAGGGAGGTTGTGGAGTCTCTTTCTCTGGAGATCTT
>VZSV01000153.1:166594-187823 GCA_013398735.1 Nothocercus julius
CTGTCCCGCTGGCTGCGGGCGCAGCGCGGTGCCCCTCCTGTCCCGCTGGCTGCGGGTTCAACGCGGTGCCCGGCTCCCGTCCCGCTGGCTGCGGGCGCAGCGCGGTGCCCCTCCTGTCCCGCTGGCTGCGGGCGCAGCGCGGTGCCCGGCTCCCGTCCCGCTGGCTGCGGGTTCAACGCGGTGCCCGGCTCCTGTCCACTGGCTCCGGGCACGGGCACTTTGGCACTGTCCCGGCGCTGCTGTTTCAGCGGCAGATATGGTCAAATCTCGGTCCAAACCCAGAGTCATTCTCTGTGAAATTCCCTGATCCTCATTACCCAGCAAGGCAGACAGCTCTTAAACTCATGACTCCCAAAGCAAGCTATCATTAATGAGAAAAAGTGGAAATCAGTAAACATTACAAAATGCCATTTGCTCTAGGATATCCAGAAAGTGGAAAAATTGTTGGAGAAACACTGTTACAGCTTTTTCTGTGGGCACTTACGTTAGCTGTGTGGCAGATGGGCAGTTGTGTTGGTGCTCACTGACACAGAGAGATGGCTTTGCCTTTCCCAGGCAGGGTGGCGATTGCCAGGGTGCACTTAGCGCGCTTGCCGGCACCCGGTGGGTCCCCTTCCTTAGCAGCCATGGCCTTTATTTTATGCTGGTTGCTCTAGGTGAAATGTTTAAAGAAGCGTTGCCTTCCTTTGGTCTGCTTGTCCATGTCAGAGCGCTGGCGGCCGGTCCGTGCCCGCTGCTGCCAGCAGCCCTCTCCCTGCAGCAGCGTCCAGGCTGCGGCCGCCGCCGTCCGCGTTCATGGCCGTGCCTGTTTGGCCTTGCCTGCTTTTTGGCATTCCCTCTATTTTAATGGGTCCTCTGTGATCATGAGTTAGCAGAGCTGAGATGCAACCATCTATGTGTATAACACTGATGTTATACCTGCTAATCCTTTAGGAACTGGAATCTCTCTCTGTATACTGTGAAAGTGAAATAGTGCTAAGCTGGTTAGCATGCCATCTCATTAGATGAGGCTGTGACTCGGGGCACGAAGGAGTCAGCCGAGCCCTCACGATTCGCAGGAGAGAGAGAAAACTGAGCTATTTGGTTAGGGAAAATGGGTAGATCCTGTTGCCTCTGATGAGGGGGGGGGGCTGCTCCAAGCATGGAGTTTTAGACAGAGGTGGAAAGCCACAAGAAGCTGTCCTAAGCATCCCACTGGTGGGATCTAGATAGGCCACACAGTGCTGTGCACTTGTGCCACTCCTGCTCTTGTATCCCTGCTCTGCGAGGCTGGTCTAAGACTGTGCGCAGGGTTTCTGCAGGAAGCTCCTGGAAAGCAGCCTGTCAGCAGTGTTGTTCAGGAATGGAGGCTGGTGAGCATAGAAGTGTTGGCCATGCTCCTGTCCCATCCTCACTTGCACTGCAGATTTTCAGAATGGCATTGTGGTGCTTAAATTTTGTCTGAATCAGATCCTGAAAACTGTCAATAATTAGAAAATTAGCATCTTCAACTGGTTTTCCGTTCCCAGTATTTCTTATAGTGCTTGCTTTCTTTCTCTTCCTTTTTCATTCATTTCTCTTTTCAGTCTCAAGTAAGTTGAATTGGATTCAGATAATTTTGCCTCCTTCCTTATCTTTGAAACAGCACAGGCCAAAGGTCCTGATCTTACTGATTGCAAGCAGATTCTGGATTTAATGGGGAAGCTACAGACTGCGACGAGTGACGTAGGGACCGCGAGTGATTGAAAACGACAGCAATCTGTCGCCGTGTCAGTGTGCGGACTGCAGTCGCTCGCGCTGTCTTCGCTCCCGAGGCTGCTGTGTGGTGGCTATTGCGGGGGCGGCGCCGCGCCGGGCTCGCTGCTCGGCCCTGCGTGAGGAGGCCGCCGCGCGGGCCTCCAAACGCGCTGCCGTTCGCCCCGGCTCGCCTCCCCGCCGCCTGCGAGGCAGAGGGCTGTGGGGCTCCCTGCCCTGGAGAGGTGGCTGGAACGACTGTGGCAAGGTAATTTTTTTTCTGAATTCCTGCCAGTCGAGCACGCGGCCCAGGTCCTCTGCAGCGTTTTCCTTAGCATCCTTTGTCGCTTCATCTCCTCGCAGCAACAGACAAAGGTCAGATGCCCTTGAAGACTTTCATTAGATACGTCGAGCAGGCCCTGACATCATGGCGCAGGCAGACAGATGGCCGTTCTGTAGGTGACCTGCTCTTTCTGCACTAAGGGAGGCCGGAAAGTGCTCCTTCATTTGCTTCTCTACCCAAAATGGCCTTTTTCCTTTTTCTGGGGGGAGGGAGCGCCGTTCCCCTCTCTCGCACAGGACGCAGGGGCTTTTTAGAGGCTGGGGAGCGCGACACGCGCGTTCCCTGCTGCACTGCAGCGGTGCCGCTTGCCCCAGCGCAGCGGCCCCTGCCCCGTGCGGCTCCCTGGCCCTAGGGCACCGAGGGGGAGGGTGGCACACGCAGCTTCGAATTTGCTGCACTTCTCAGCCTGCTTTCCCCAAGGGTAGTTTGCCAGCACTGAAAGAGTTATGAAGCGGTCCTTTCCGTAAGGTAGGCGCACAGCTTACAAACAAGGGCTCATTTGTGCAAGACTTTGGGCTGGCCCTGTTTCTAAGGTTACCCTCTGCTTCAGAGAGAATCTTGCAGGCCTTTTTGGCTGGGAACTCTCTCAGGAAAATCAAAGTGTTTTTGTTTGTTTGTGTTTTTCAATCCACTGACAATTGTAACAACATCATTTTCTGAGGTAGCATTGCAGAAGGCTGGAAGGGAGCAGTGTCTGCTGCAGAGGATGTCTTTTAGGACATAAAATCAACAAGCCAAGAAGCTGCTGCTTGCTTGCAGTCACTGCATTTTACATGTGTCACTGAGTGACATTTTTTTTGCAATTTAAATACCTTTTGAAATCCAACAGACATTATTACTAAACTATTTACAAGTTGCATTTGCAGTGGTAGAGAGAACTGACAAATCCACTGTGGTGCAAGTAGTAGGAACAGTAGTTTTATCAGAATGTTCTTACTGATGTGTTGGTGTATCCTGTTAAGTAAATAAATAGCTATTTCCAGGGCAGTGCTTTTCTATGTACCTAGCATTTGTGAATTGCTTCAGGGATCTTCCTGGACTGGAAGGTCTTACGTTGAGGTTCTGCTTTAAATGGAAACTTATCATTAACTGTCATAACCAGTGATTAATTTGATCCGATAGAAGTGAACAAGGCAATATGAAGATCCAAGTGTGTTCATTCCGTGGCTACATGAACATACCTCCGCCTGCAGAGGTATCAGTTACGTGATTTCAGGCAGACTCAGGTGCCAACAGAAAGGGCACAGTAACTGGGAGAGAGGCAGCCCTTGCTTGTTTACTGGCTCCAACTTTTTACTGTAGAGGCCAGAGCTTTACATCTCCACTGCACAAATTGAGAGTATTGTAGCCTTTCATGAGAGCTGCGGTGTCCATGACCTTCATTAGGTGTCCTGCTCGCTGCCACCCCTGCACCGGCTGTCTGGAAGCGCGGAGAAGCTGTCAGGAATCCGTGGTGGCTTCAGTGGGACACCATGCTTCCGTCACCGCAAGTCTTTGGGTAAGAATTAGGTGGTTGTCAAAGTGGTGGTGCTGGATTCAACAGAGACTCCCAGCAGAGCAGAGATTTCTGCGACGGCAGTTCATCTGAAGGCTTTTAACAGGGCCAGTGCTGGTCCCCGTGTGTCAGCAGGCTCCTGCCAGGGTCTGGCCCAGATGCAGAAATCCTGGGGGGTAGCGCGGAATCACTGTTACGTAGGATGCATACTGGTGGTGGGGGAACGGCAGTCCCCTCTCGCAGCCGCGCTGCAGGGCAGTGCTGCCCCGGCACCGGCTCCGACGCGGCTCCAGCGTGGGCTCTGGCGTGGGCTCTGGCGTGGGCTCCGGCACGCGCTCTGGCACAGGCTCCAGCGCAGGCTCCGACATGGGCCAGACAAGCACCTGGACTGCGGCACAGGCTCTGGCGCAGGCCAGAGAAGCGCGCGGGCTGCGGCTCCGACCGCGGCTCCGGCCAGACAAGCGCGCGGGCTGCGGCTCCGGCGCAGGCCAGACAAGCGCGCGGGCTTCACCTTCAGCCATAACAAGTTTTTGGCAAGCTAGTTACAAGACCAAGGTTTTGGAGAGGTTGTGGCTTTGTTTTCTGAAGTGCTGCAGTGTGAGGGGTAGTTTGCTGTCACGCTTATAGTTGGGGTTGTTGCTTTTAGGGTTTATGGCTTGTTCCGCTAAGCATATGCGACATTATAAAGAACAATGACTTCTTATTCTTCAGAATTGTATTTTCCTCTTCCATCTAAAAAAAAAAAAAGTCCCTGAATTTTAATGTCACTTTTTCCCCTTTTTCTTTCTCTTACATTTTCACACCAAAAAGAGAAAACAGGAAAAAAAAATGGTGCTGTTGTTTTCTTCCCTGGCTGCATACATTTTAATTTATGGCTAATATTCTGTAATACTCATATTCTACAAGCATGACTATGATGAACTACTGATAAACACACTTAAAAGAAAATAATGCAGCCGTCAGGGAGGCACCTGCCCGCGTGCGGGTGACACGCGCAGCTGCTGCTGGTGCTGCTGCTGCTGCTCTAGATAGAAATGTCAAGGGATGTTTCACTGCAGGAGGGCATCCGACTGCGCACATCACGTCGCTCCTTCCTTCCTCACATTTCCCTCTTTCCCGTGAGTGAGGCTGTTATGGTCAACAGGAAGCAACTGCAAAAATGCTGATCACACAGAGCAGGACAGGTCATGTTCTCATGTGGGAACCTGTGATACCCACACGTTGGGTATCTTCTCGGGGGTTTTGTCATTGTATCTGGGAGGAGAGAGAAGGGTTTGCTCTGACAGTATTTCAGAAGTAAAAACACTGAGAGACTGTGAAGCGTTTTCACACTTTTTTTAGACATACTGAATGTGTGATTTTTAAATAAGCATCAGAGAGAAAGTACCTTTGCAGAGCTACCAGCCACTGCGTGTAAAATGCTTGTGAAACACAGGCACAGATATGCTGTGTTATTCACATGGGTTCTGGCCAAAGCACTTAGATTAGAGTCTTGAGTTCAGTTTCTCAATTATAAATACAGTTGCTTGTTGTTTCCTCATGAAAGTTGGAAGAAACCTGTAAAAAAAGCATCTCTCATCTTGCCGAGCATCCTTGTTTTTCCTTTTTTGTTTTTCAGCAAAATCTTTATTTTTCTACAATTAAACGAAACAGTGCTGAAAGGAAGAAGAAAAAAATGAGGAATCTGAACCTCCTCATGCCTGTTTACTTGACAGAAACATTCCCTCCTCTGGCAACTGCAGTGTCTTTTTACCTGCTACCCTTAATAGCATATGCAGAAGTGCTAATGAGTTTAAGAATGGGCTCCGCATATGGAAAATAAATACATCTAGATAAAAGAAAAGTCTCTAAAACCCAAAGAATGTAACTAGAGATGGATAACACTGCTCCAGTTTTTCACAGTTCCTGTAGAAGGCTGTTACAGGGATAATCCTTTACTGCATGTAATGGGATAGTTACAAGAGCTATGCAAAGGTTTTCCTTTGTGAGTTTTTGTAAGGTCTTTCCTTAGCAATTAAAGAAATTCCTAAGGCAGTGCTGAACTTTGTATTATTTATCTATATCTCTGTAAGTTTAGTCATTAACACTAGAGAGCTCTGTGCTAATGAGTCAGGCTGGTATTTCCAGGGGGATGAGATGGCAGCAGTGCACATGGGCTGAAGTTCAGCACCTCCCTGGGCCGTGCCGTGAGTGCCGGGCCGCGCGCGGCGCGGCGGAGACGCCGGCTCCTCTTGCGCTGTTGGCACGAGGCGCCCTCTGTGGCTTCGCTCTGCTGCGTTAGGACGCTGTGGTAGTTTCATGCGCTCAGTATTTTATGAATTACATATTTCTGGGAGGGCAGACGAGGCCTCCCTGCCTCTCTGTTTGCCACTTGCCTTCTTTCATTAATTCGTTGTCCATTTGTGCCTGCCATTTTCCTGCCTCAAGGCGCCCGAATGGTAAGACTTGCTGCCTCTGGATGAAAAGCACATTTGTTTCTGGTGGGATGGATTTTTTTCTTCCTTTCTTCTCCAATTTCCTGCTCTCCTCTTCTCAACTCTTGATTCTTTCACATGCACACTTTTTTTTTCCCCCCTGTCGCTTTTGCACTACCTTAGGGCTAGAACTAAGCTGGGATTTAAACATTCTTCTAAAATTCACAGCACTGCCCAAACCTTTGTCCGTCAGACCTTGGACAGACAAAACGCCCATCTTGGTTTTACACCTTTCAAAGGGAGAATCAAACACCATGGACTGTGCCTCAGGTGACAATAACACCAGCTATTCCTGCTCTATAAGACAGCCACCAAAATTAGAAGAATATCTGCTTTTGAGGCCCTGATGGGGTTTCAGCAGAACTTTGGGTAAAATAAATGCTGTGTTTCTCCTATATATGAGGCCCTGTTGTGGATGGAAGAGAAGCTTCTCATGCTGCGCGTGTTGCAGAGGGAAGCCAGGCGCTGCCGGCGGGCCCGGGCAGTTCTGCGGTGACCGCGCCGCCGCAGCGCCGCTTCCCGCCGCAGCGCCGGCCCCAGCAACGCGCAGCGGCCCCCACACGAACCCTCATCTGTCCTCCTGCGTCCCCAGTGCTTTTGCCCGTCCCCTTGCGTCGTGGCGCGGCTCCCTCTGCTCTCCGGGCCCTGGGGAGCTGCCCCTCGCCTCCAGCTCCCTGTCCTTGCCCATAGTAACCCCAGGCGGAGCGGAGCCTTTTACAGGCTCTCTAGAAAATTCCCCTGCCTCCCTCTCAGGGAACAAGAGCCAGCGATTCTGTGTGGCACAACACAGAGTTGTATTCACTATACATAGTACTTAGTTGCTGAAGTCTGAAAATGTAGGAGGGTGGGAGACAACTGTGAGAAACAGAAATGCCAGAAAGATGTGGAAGATTTGGCAGCCTTGTCTTTATGCCTCCTGTGCTACCCTGCAGAAGAGAATTGAAGACAAGCATATGAATGTGTTAGCATTGGAGGGATGGTATGTGAGCTGTCGCTGCCGAGTTACTTGGGAGGACTTTTTAGTTTCAGTATACATTATTTTGTTGTTCTGTTGTATTTGGTTTCTCTTCAAATAATAGCAATGAAAAGCTGTAGTGCTCTGGGACTACTCCTAAACTTTGCCTTTAAAGCTGCTCATTTGCTTTGGCTGAAACCATGGCAGATGTGAGTGAGTGCTGCCCCTTAGCCACCGCTTTGTAACGCCGAGCGTGGGGAGCTAGACTGTGGCCATGAACCTTTCACAAAAGCCATCAGAAAATCACTGCCAGAAAGCTGGTTAACAGCAGTCTAAGGCAGTTAAACACATTGTCTTAAGAGCACAAACATCTGCCCCTTTATAACTATATCACCTGGACTGCCCACTCCTTTAAACCATGACTATGCTGCAGAGAGAGGAAAATTTAAAGGCCCTTGGATGCCAGAAGTGAAAGTTACCCCAGGTTGTCACAACTTCTCAAAAAAGAGACAGGCCCTCAGCTGGGCACTGTCTTTGTGTCACGCGGCGCGTTCCTGCGACGGGAGCCGTGGGCAGGCGCCCACGGCGGCACCGGAGCCGGCAGCGCCAGAGCAGCCCCCGCCCGCGCCGCACGGGCGCCCAGCCGAGCTCTCGGAAGTGACCTGGAAATCAGCTCTCTCAGGAGTGTAATGTTGAGTGCAGTATACTTGCCATGTGGTATATAGTAATGTATACTGCTGCCGAGGAAGATACCGGAGTATAATTAGTGTAATACTGACTTCCTGGTGGAATTAACCTCTTTAGACTGGCTGATATCAGAAGAATAATTTCAGAGATCAGTGCCAAAGTGAGCTCGCATTGGGTGTAAATATATAGGGTGTCTTGACCAGGAAGAAGGGGGCCAAATTGTGCAGACCTCAAACTGATTCACAGTGGTCTTTTTATTTTCTTTTTGACCTGGAACTGAAGCTTGGTTATGTCTAAATCTTTGTGGTTTGCAAGACCCATGTGTAACAACCATTGCCACCACAGTGAGACCACCTATGTTTGTGCTTCTCTTTTGGGTTGATGCTGCCACTTAGCTTTCATCCTTCTACAAAAGTCATTTATCTCCACTGAAGGCTGCACATGCTTTCTTTGTACTAATATAGGAACAAAAACACTTCTCCGGCTTTTTTTTAGGTATTCCACTAATGCTGGTATAGCTAAAAATAGCTTCTGTAGAGAAAAATATCTTTTCCTAAATATATTCCCACCCAGCTGGGCCACCATTAATGTTGTGCATCATTAAGTATTAGCCAGTGTAATATTAGGATGTGTGGGAAGGGATCCCAGACTGAATCTATTTTCGACCTGTAGTGGTTGCTTTACAATGAATTACAATGAAGAGCAGGGTCCAAATACTTGCAGATTGTTGCTGAGCCAAACTACTGCGAGGCAGTTCTAGAAATGAGGCTGGCAATCCTAGCAGCAGCAGCAGTGCGCAGGGTTCCCGAGCAGAGCAGTGACCTCTCCAGCACATCCGCTGGATTTCGTGTCCGGCGAGGAGCGGCGCTGGCGGGAAGGCCGGCAGCAGGGCAGAGCTGTGTGCCCGTGTTGCCACCTCCCAGCTTTATAGGAGTCTCCTCACATCATGCTGAAGGTCCTCAAAAGTCTTCCTCGAGGAAATAATGGGAAACAAAGCTGCTGGTTAGCAAGGAGCCTGCAGGAAACAACATACGATACAGAAATGGAGAATGAGCCACCAAACCCAAACAGTTGATCCAAAGCCATGTTTCCTTCAAGAAGTGTGCCTAGGCAAAGGACCCAGGCAGGCTCTGCAGCACCACTTCTGTTCTTCACAGGTCAATTAGGAAAGAAAGGAAGCAAAATTTTGCTGCTCTTTTTCAGAAAAAGCTTCCCCAAGGTCAGTTTTGCTGCAGTAGGAATTCCTGGATCCGTACCTATGCGTAGGGATGCAGATTTGTACAACAACAATAATCTCTACTGGGCTGCAGGAGGGTCTTCGGAAGAGTTTCCTTTCAAAGCGACTCACAAGCACCTGACAGTTGTGTACAGATGTGACTATGTGACAAATACTAATTAAATATTTGACAGCTGTTTCTTGTTTTTGTTTTGCAGGAAGAAATCGTTCCTATTTTCAGCTCTGTATGCTGCCTTCATATTTGGTGGGCGGCACCTAATGAACAAACGAGCAAAATTTGAACTGAGGAAACCATTAGTGCTGTGGTCCCTGAGCCTTGCTGTCTTCAGGTAGGCACTTCTCTGCGCCGAGAGCTTTTGACCATAGTCTGCGGAAAGGGTTTGGCATTTCTCAGCCACAGCTGGAGGACTCACATGACCTGAAGCCCACCCAGAAATGGCGTTTCTTTAGCTCTATCGCTAAGGGTTGAACCACAGAAATGGTTCTCTCTGACTTTACCAGACCATGACATTTGAGGAGGAGAAAATTCATAACTCTCTTGAATAGCAAAGTGTGAAAGCAAAGTGGAGAAATGAGAGAATGCACATAATAGCATTGCAACGAATTCACCAGGCAAGCTAAATATTGAAATAATCCCATTAGGATGTCAGGCTTGTTCTCACCTACTAGTAAGTATTACATTTACATAGGTGGATATATAGAATATTTAGTGAAGACTGATTTCCATTACAGTGAGGTAAACCCAGAGTAACTACTTCGATGACAGGTAAATTAGGCTACTGAAGAGGAGATCAGAATCTGGGGGGTTGTTATTCATATCAGTTGGTTATACATATCAGTACATTAATTACTGATTATATTAGCTCACAAGTACTTAAAGCAGGTTTGCTGACCGTGCAACTGAGTGGTGGCTGATTTTTCACAGGACAGAAATAGTTTGAGCTGAGTTTCTGTAGGGTAAAATAAGCAGGAACGGAGAAGCTTGTTTGTTTTGTTTTGCTCTTTTTCTTTTTTTTCTCTCCAAAACAGTTCTTTCACAGTGGTTCTCTCTGAAACTCCAGCAAGGGAAAAGAAATTTTTTTTAAGTTGTCTCATCCAGCCAGGACATGGGAACAGTAAAACTTTAGACTCTGCTGGCTTGATTTTAATACTTTATAGTTTCCTTAAAAAAAAAAAAAAAATCTTAATGCGAACAAAGCTTGCAAATTCTGGATACATTTGAGAACAAGTTTTAACATGGTGAAATATTTATGATTTCCTTTCACTTCCGTTTGGTGCTATGCTTCTTGCCCTCTGTCTAACACCGTTTCATCACACTGTTAGGGTCCTGGAGCAATTGCCATCTTTCATTCCAGAAACAGCTGAATTTCAGAAAGTGTTGAATTGGTTCCTAGGTGACATCTCTTTTGTGGCTCAGCTTGTAAAGTGATTTGTTGCCAGCTGGGTCCCAAAATGCACAGTGTAGTTACACTTTCAGTAAAACACAGCCACTGAAAACGAGCTGACATGTCCAGTAGTTGTAGTTTAATTCCAGATCTGAGGAAAGGTAGCATGATTTCCGAGCTGTCCTTTGCAGAAAGCCACTCGGATAGTTTTGAAAATCACATTACCCCAGATGGGTCTGTTGCTGAAATGCATGGTGTGGGCTTGTTTTTATTTTTTATTTCCTCCCAAAATCATAAGCAACGTTCTTATCAACAACCAGCAGGAATATACGCTGCATTGGGGAAGTGCTGTCTAGATGGGCTGAAAATATTCAGACCGAAATCAACGTGTTCATTCCTTGCTAAGTGACATTTCCCACCATCATCATATGAAATATCTAATGTGTGACCTGCATTAGCTGCTTAGATTCTCAGTGAAACTTAAAATGGGGCTTCACGTTTTTGAAACTAATAGCTGTCAGGAGGAACCTACCACTGTTACCACCTCTGGACTGAGCTCTGTTGCCAGAAGAGCGCAGGCTGCAAGGGATTCGTAATTTGCTTCCCTCTTCAACTGAAATCTCACAGCTCCGCTGACATTGCCTAAACATTGTACGCTGGAAAATGAGGCAGCACGGGTGGAAAGGAGAGAGAACACAAATGTGACACATGGAAACACTGAGTTTTCAAATTGCTGGACTTGCTTGTGGGGACCATTGAATTGTGAAAAAAATATATGGCTGCCTTTAGAAAACTAGAGCTTTACATTTAAAGCAAGAATACACCAAGGTACTGAACTTGCACTTGGTAAGAGTTTTTTTACAGAATGACAACAGTAGCAGACATTTAAGATATATGCTCCTCTGGGTGTCTGACTAACCTGCCGAAGAGTGAAGCGGTGAGGTGAAAAGAGGACCCAAAGTCTTACAGTAAGGTTGAGCATGAGCCTTCAGCAACTTTTACAGTAACGCACAATCCCATACAAATCAGAACAAACAAACAAAACTGACCTCTTGGCTGGAAAAGAGTGGAAATGCAGAATATAGATTAAAACGTGAGCTGGAGAGCTCTTACAAGGAGTGTTGAGGGGACATCTGCTTCCTGGGCTTCCACTCCCGATGCCCTTCCTGGGGCCATCAGTCCCCCGCAGCCTTAGTGACTCTCTTAGCTAGTTGTACTAGACTTTGAATGCTGAAAACTTTCAAGATAACTTCAGTCGTTTTTTGTTTTTGCTATTTTTCTTCTCTGACGTCTCGCCTGACTAGGTGTTTACATATGCTTGGCCTGAAAGACCTTTCTGCTTCCTCTGAAGGTCAGCGTGGATAGATTTAGAAGCTGTTGTGCTTGTAGACTTACTGTAGTTCGAGAAAAACACTCCCTAACTTCAAAAAGTCAACTTCTTAATTTTCTGGTCTGTGGAAATTCTAGGACTTTTTCTATAGATTTTGGAACCTCTAAGTAATGTGTTTCTGGGCCTTGCATGATGGTCCCGAGGCAGAGGTCTCTGCCCAGAGGTCCGTGGGCATTCTGCCTCGAGGGCAGTGTGAGCCACTTTCTGAGAGTCCTTGTTTACCTCTCTCCTACAAGTCCTACCCTTTTACCTGCTTTTGACGATCCTCAGAAATAGTAACACTTAGGAGAGGCTGGAAAAATGTGTTCCAGGCTTAAAAAAAAAGGAAATTGTCTGCCAGCAATGACATGGTCCTTCTTCAGACTGTATCCTGTATGCCTTTTTCTTGCCAAGATTATTTAAATGTGGTAGCAGCTACAGCAGGAAACTTGCTACGCTTATAAGCAAACAAAACAACTACACCACCCTACTGAGCTTGCTGAGAACTCAGGAGCTCGGTCAAGAGTGAATTTTATGTCAATACTGGCAACAGTGGGATTCCTGACACAGAAAAGCAGCTTCGTTTCCCTTTGCAAGCACCTTCTATTTTCAAATACTTTGTCTCAAGAACAAGTTTATCACTTCTCAGTGAAAATTTTCGTAAGCAAATTTTTCAACCGAAAGTTTTTCTTTTTGAAACCACCACGAAACCATGACCTTTTAAACCCTTTTGCTGGGAAATGAGTTTGAGGTCTTTTTTCTTCTTTCTTGGTAGGCTTGTTGAGCTGATTCAGGCACTGAAGGTTTGTTGTTTTCTGAAATCATTTCAGTCTTTTCTGTTGCTTTTATGCACTTCAGTGGAGGGGGCCTCGTGCTAGGCCTTGACAGCAGCTCTGGCACATGCGCGGCTCCCTGCCGGTGGGGATCTGTCAGCAGGAGCTTGGCACAGAAATTTCCTTCTCAGTTTCATAAGACCCCAGGTGTTGATTCACCTGCACATCCAGGAAATAGTTATTCCTGCATTTCTAAATATTTCCTGGGGTTAAAATCTGCAAAAACAAAACTAACTCGAGTTGCCAGTTCTGTATTCCATCAGAATGGAATATTTGAAAATCAGCTTTCATTTTCAACCACTTTGAAATTCAGGTCATCACTGACACCAAAACATTTTTCAGCTCCAGTATATTAGAAGTACCATGCTGGTAGATCTGGGAGTCTGCAAAGCTGAGAGCAGGACTCTCACAGAAGGATGTGAAGTCATTAATTCTTGTTTTCATTACATCACAGCTGGAATTTTGTAATTCTGTTTATAGGTCTTACTGTCTGTGTATGGTAGCATTGTTATCAAGGAGCTTAAACTTGTATTTGATCGCCTTGTCTTTGCATAAGGCAACAGCATGGCACCGTTTTTACTCATCTCCCTCCTTAAGTGCTGCCAGTAGAAGAATCTGGATCCTGGCTGTAACTAGTAATAGGAGAACATCTTCCCTAAGGAATATTACCATGTCGATACATGAGAGGGAGCAGTTAAAATAATGGATGGGAGCTAGGCATTTGTGGAGAGGCCCAACCGAGCCGAGCCGGGAGAGCAGGAGGCGTCTCCCTTCTGCCTGGCCACGCTGCAGGGAGGCTGCGAGCACAACGACGTCTACGGACAGGCCGGCAGGCAGCTCCCAGCCGGCTCAGCCCGGACACACCTCTGCATGGAGAACGCTGGCCGCTGCCAGACGGGGTGGGAGGGTGGGTTTTTCAAAAGGATTTCAATAGTTTGGGTTTGTGACTCTGAAATATATTCAAGCTATGATGCTCGTAAGTATGAAAATTGATGAAAATTGATTTACGTCCTATCTCAAGATCTGCCATTCAGAGTCTTGTCAGAAAGGTTAAAAAATAACTTAATTTGGTATGTTGCTAAGCAACCTGTCAAAAATCTTAAAATACCCTAAAATTTGATATGGGTTCTGAAAGGGCATTCAAAGAGAAAATGAATTAGTGAAAGAGGATTATTTGCCGAATAACATTAAAATTAGTAAGTAGCATTTAAGGTGAACTATTTATATTCTCTTTTATGAACTTAAATGCATGAGAATTTAGTGCAAAGCATTCCCTGTGTTTGTAACGCAATAATGCATATTCTCAGCATGACACTTTTTCAGAGCCCAGGTTAGTAAAGTGCTTAACATATACTTGCTTAACCCTTTATTTCAACAGAACTGTGTTCATCTTTGTATACCTACTCTTTTATAGTAGAATTCTGGAATAAAAAAAAAGCCATTTTGAAGCACCAACAGTGCTATGTAGGGAGAACTCACAAATTGCAAAACAATCAGCAGCTGGCATTAAGAGAACAGGCATAGAGGTGATAACAAATGTATGGACTGATTGTAGTGTTCTCCAGAAGACCTATCTCCAATATGTACCTTATTTATTGTAACTAAGAAGAACATCCCATGGTAAATACCTTTATTCCCAGAATTAAAGCTACTGCTGGTGCCGCATGACAAAAAATGATTTTGAATGTAAACTAACTTCACTGAGAGAATAATCAGGCCCTATAGAAAGTAAACCTTTTTCTTTTTTTTTTCTGCAGCCAAGCTGGTCCTGCTTCCATGAAAAAGCTCATTTTTTGTTACTTAGTTTTGCTTGCTTGTTTGCTTGCTCGTTTATTTTTGCTGAACATCTTAGCAAAGTAGGTTTATTTGAAAACCAGCTGTTGCGCTAACATTACTGCTATTCTCCTCCCCGTTCTTTTCAATACTTTGAGTTATAACTTACTCATCAAACCATCCTGTCCCAGCCTATGGGACCTTGTGGGCACCACTCAACAGGAATGCCGTTTTCCAAATGTGGCGCAGTGGGAGTAAGCTCTTCCTCTGCATTTTAAATGGAGAGAAGTCTGAAAAATATATTTGAAGAATAAAGAACATCTGTCTGGTAGCTTAAGAAGGAAGGGAGCTGCACTAGAGACAGAGCAGATAATTCAAAGGGAATCAGACAGCCCATCTGTCCCGCTCTGTGGAACATTGGTGCCTATCAGTCGGCCTCTGCGTGTTGCTGCTCCCTCACACCGCGTTGCTCCCTCACACCGCGTTGCTGCTCCCTCACACCGCGTTGCTCCCTCACACCGCGTTGCTGCTCCCTCACACCGCACTGCTGCTCCCTCACACCGCGTTGCTCCCTCACACCGCGTTGCTGCTCCCTCACACCGCGTTGCTCCCTCACACCGCGTTGCTCCCTCACACCGCGTTGCTGCTCCCTCACACCGCGTTGCTCCCTCACACCGCACTGCTGCTCCCTCGTGCCTCGCTGCTGCTCATTGGCTGTGGGGACACCGGGCCCGCGGTTACTGCTGAGTTTCTGGACCTCAGCAGCTCATTACAGCTGCATTATAAACTTGAGCTTCCTTAAGCCGTCTTTATTCAGTCAAACGCTAGTCTTTCCCTGCACCTTAGGATTTGCTTAATTTGCTAACTGCCACTTTTACAGCTTTAGTGGTTGCTAATTGCATTGGTTGCTTTGATTTTCTTCTAAATCTTATACTTTATTTCTTTTTGCTTTATTTGTCCAGGATAATTTCAAACTCCGGAATACATACATTTCAATGCAGTACGTGACAGTTACTCTACCAGCTTGATACTTTTGATCCTTTAAGAATCTTTAGATTATCCTGCAGAAATAGATATCCCTTTTTTTTTTTGGATTATCATTTAAATCACAGGAATCTTATGGTTATACTAAATTTTCTTCAGATAATAGCTGCTGAGAATAATTTCGGTAATGACACAGCAACAAGTTCAAATGCCCCTGAAGCATTCATTAAAAATTACTTTAGAGTTACACTGCGCTCATGAATCCCTCGTGGGCTACTTTAGAAACCCTTAAATGATTCCTTAATTCTTATGAGATTTCACACCAAATGCAGGGCTTGAGCTGAGAATTGATTTTTTTTAGTTATTTATCCACAGTCCACACTTGCTAACAAAAATATCTAAGAAATAAGAAATGTTTCTTGATAGAAAAATATCTTACTGTACGGAGTGTACGGTTTCAAAGGGTGCTGGGGATGTTCAGCTGGAAAAAAAGAAGTCCGGCTATTATTTTGTGCTTGAAGAGTAAGTTACTGCTCGTGAAACGATGGTTTTCCACAAGAAATATTGCTCCTCCAAGTTTCGACCTCCAACATGCGAACTAATCATGAAGTAGCTTCCTTTCCCTTTGCGACACCCCCAGTTCCGCGGTGTGCACAGCCGCCTGGCAGGAACGCACCGCTGGCCTCGGCTCTTGGGCAGCTGCAGGCGGCCCCCGCGGCGCGCGAAGCTTCGCCTGCTGCGCACCGCTGCGCCCTGCGCCCCAGCTCGCCTCGGCAGAGCTAGTGCCAGTCGCAGAGCGGGCAGCTCTGCGGCATCAAGTTGCATTCCTGGAGAGGGAATTCAGGGGAAGGGAGGAGGGACTAGAAGAAAGTAGCTGTGGTGGGTTGATTTTTTTTTTTTAGTCTTGTATCCACACAGCCCTCCACCTGGTAGTCACAGTAATTGGCAGATGTTTTGAGCTTTGCCACCTCAGCAAGGGAGAAGCAGATGGATTTTACTCTACCCTGGTATTAATGTAACTAAAATCTCCAGATGATGCAGAGCCCTGGGGAGGTGTTGCAGTTCACTTGTGCTTAACGAGGCCCCGGGTGGGAGGGCAGGAAATAAGTGAAGCCTTCCCTTTCCTTCCAGTTTTGTCAAGGAAAGGACAAGAGTTCGGCCTGGGAACGAAGGCAGGTCATAGAGCTCTGTGGCCATGAGGGAAGGACGGGGCAGAGCAGCAGAGCCCTGGCCGTGGTCAATGTGTGCAGGAACCCGCGCAGAAGCCCCTGACAGGACAACGGGAGTACCCAAGGGCCTGGCCCCGCTCTGCAGGATTTGTTGCAAGGGGAAGGAAGACCAGTGCAAGGAGCATTGGACCTGCCCTGACTCCAAAATGTAGCACAAACTGTGACTTCAGTACAGCTCATTTCCCTCCCCATAATTCATCACTTGGGAAAGTAATAACCACCCAGGCATGTATGCAGTCGCTGAAGGATCTATGAGCTTGCACAAATTATATATTATTTCTTAGAGCCATGCAAAATATTTTCGCAATTTTTAAATCACTCTGAACTGTCCTGGCTTAAGGTTATGGTCCCAAATGAAAACCCAAATGAGGCATCTGGGTCAGAGGCTCTGGGATGGGCTGAAAGGCAGGGTTTGTGCATGTGGGTTAGTCTTGGGGTCTCTTTAGAGATGCAGCGGGAATTCTCTCAGATCGTGGGTTGGGATTTTGATAAGACTGACTTCAGATCTCAAAGTATGTGCGTACTTATGCAGGGAAAATTCTCCTGCCAAACGCAGGGAGGAAAGAGCGGGGCCGAGCGGGGCGCTGGGAGCCGGCAGCGCAGGCAGGGCCCTGCCGTGCAGCTCCCGCTCCCACCACCCTCCTGCCCATGTTTCCAGCACCACTCTGGCCTGGCCTCTGCTCAGGGGGACTGAGGGGCGAAACTGTCTACTCGCCTTGCCCTGCCAGGAGGTGCCCAGGGCAGGGCTGAGATGCCACCGGGCAGGAAGGCGCTGGGAGGAAGTTGTGCTGGTGAGTTGTCAAATCCTTGGTGTCTTGGTGCCCTTGCAGATTTTTTTGTCTATAAACTATTTACCTTGAAAGGTAGCAGGGGATCTGGAGTAATTAAAACAGAAGGTTTAAGACTTGAATTTTAGAGTATTTTAGAGATTAACTTTAAAATGTAAAAAAAAAAAAAAAAAAGAGAGAAAATCCACAGTAGGTCTTTTTTCTCTCTGAGGAAGAGATGCATCCTACTGAAGTACATTTAATATGTTGATTCAGTGTTTCCTTTCTCCCTGATACAGAGTGAGTTTAGATCTCTTTCTTCTTTTATCTATGGGACCTAGTGGTTAGGACACTGAACTACAATTCATTTGCTCATCCGTTCTCATCCCAGCTCAGGAACAGACTTTTTTTCTTTTTGAGGATGTTTCTGTCTCTGAAATGGGTCTTGTGCCTGCCACCTTTACTAGGCTGTTACGAGACGAGAAGCCATTAAGGCCTGTGAAACACTCACGAATGCAGTGCTGAGGGCTGTGAATGCAGTGCTGAGGGCTGTGAAGTGCAGCACGGATAGGAGAGCCCTGGGGGAAGCTTGCCCTGAAACTGAAGAGACTAAGAACATGTTTGTACTTGGCAGTTCTTTACATAGGGAGGACACCTTATTTAGGGGAAGAGGCATTGGTGCCTTAAGTGTTATTGAGACATTCTTCTGGGGTAGCTTGAACTGGAGCTTTCCATCACGAGGATATGTGATGAGCAGACAGAGTCCTTCTAAAAGGTCTCTGGACCAGTTTGGGGAGGTTCAGAACAGGAGGGTATCACCTCCCTGCAGGGCTGTGCCTCGTCCTCCACAGCCGCAAACTTGACCTTGTTTGGAAGCAGCTCAACAACATTAGAGAGTGGTGAAATGTCAGCCTAATTATGCTATTTTTCTTTGCTCTTATAAAAATAATAGTTGGGCTCAGTTCAGCAACTATAACTTGAGGAAGTGCCTCCACTTTCAAGGTAGCTCACTATTAGCAAAGCTTCTCTTTTAAATGTTTATAAAATGCCTCATAAATGTTACATTAGAGTTAAGAAAGCCTGAATATGTAGTCAGTACTATCCTTTTAACAGTGTGCATTAGTTTGAGGAGTACTTCATCACTGTGTATCTTTCAGTGACCAAGAGACTGATTCATTTAATTCGTTAAACATAACCCTTAGTTCAACAGCTTTAGCAAAACATTTTTTAATCGTAAGGGGCAAACTTACAAAGCTGGTTCCTCTAATCAGGTATTAATATATTGAAGTAAATTATACAGATTTCATAAGTGCTATCCCTGTGTCACATCGACCATTTAGGATCTTGGGAGCCAGATCTTTTTCTAGGCAGGTTTCTGTGATGTTGGAGGAGATATCATATTGTACTAACTTAACAACAACTCTCACTAATTCCTCGAGATCAAAACAAGATCTGCTCATTCCATATAGGTCACTGAACAACAGCTAAATGGTATCTTCCAGTCACTGCTGATGTTTCAGTTGTACTTAGTGATCAAGTAGCTAAGGTTTCTCATAGTAGAGTATGTTTAATTCTCATTACACTTGAAAAAAAAGCAAGGTAAGCTAAGACAGGATTCACATCTGGGGTAACATTTAGTTAATCTGACAGCCTTTTGATAACACTATGTATCAAAATTGTCATAGGAATAATTATTTCTATTTCTCATTTGGAGGATTTATTCCATCTGGAAAATCCAGCATATGCTTCAATTGCGCCATCACCTACTGCACACTGACCAGCAAAATTAATAGAGCTTCTACCTTCCCTCTGCAAAGCAGCCTAGGCTCAGACACATGTGCGTATCATTGGCAGGAATGGGGGAAAAGTAAGTCGTGATTCATCCAAAAAAAAAGAAGGAAGAGCTGTAAGGAAATCTAGCCAGGCAGCAAACAAAAATATCCCATGTATGTTACATACTGTGGCAAAGTAATTGCAAATTCTGGATAATTCTGCTGTCCCTTTGCAACATTAATGTGTAAATGCAATGTGGAGAACAGAGCCCTGTAGGACTCACCTTAGTCATGTGGGAATGGGTGTAACCCTGTGCCAAAGTCCACACAAGTTTATGGGCAGTTTTTTAGAAAATAAATTTCTCACTCACCCTTGGCCTCCATGTGCGGGCAGGGTTGTGTTTCACGGCATACCTCGCCGTCGCCTCCCTGCAACGGAATGATCTGGGCTTTCACCATAAGGACTCCTGAAATGTTAAATATCGTCAGGCTTTTCATTCTCCCCCAGTCTGAGAACAAGCCGGTAAGTCTACCCACAGAAGGTTTTTAAAGCAGCACATTTTAACTATGTGCCCAGTAGCCAGTACAAATCAAAAGATTGTTGATCCATAATTCTAGTTGACACAGTCCAGGCTGGAGTAGCTTTTTCTTCATTATACACCACCCACAAAGCCACTTTTACCTCAACACCCCCTTTTTGGTGGGGATCATTTTGAAATACAGATTCTCCTATAAACCTCCTGGTTTAACTACTAAGATTGTGTTTGCTTTTAGACAGAGCAGTTAGCGATTCCTCAGAACACTCTGCTCCTGCAGGAACTGAAGCCACTGAAAACTGTAAGCAAGTGATTTTTAGGTTGAAGCAGGCAAGCAGTTCTTGAAAATGCTCTTTTTGCTCCTGGTTGGACTGTATAATCCCTACGGGCGTTCGGCTGCCCTGCTCGGTAGGAAGTAGCTAGCACACTTCCCCGGGAAGAGCCGCTTCTCCGCATGGATCTGATGCTTTGGCTGCCTTGGTCACCTTGGTAAATAAATTGCACGACAACCTGGGGAAACTTTCCTGACGGACTGCAAGACAAGTGGCCCCTCCAGCGCTTGCATCCTCTGGAGGGGCCTCGGCTTTCTGAGGCAGCCCAAACTACCGTTTTTTTCTACCATGGCCAAAGCAGGTTTCTGTGGCAGAGACATCTCCTGCAAGCAGTTTCATTTCAGGCGACATACTCCATCGATTTCCTCAGAAAGTTATTGTCATCCTGTCCTACCTCTGCTGTGTCATCTCTCTGGTACCTGGCACTGCTCCCTGGTGCTCTGGGACCACATTTTGTGGGTCTACAGAAGGGAAGAGTGATCTGAAAGGAGCTTGCGCTTACCAGGTGAAAGGAAAAGCTATGTAGGTACTTGCAAACAACTATAAAAAAAATACCCATGATGTTGCAAGGTAGTTTAACAGACTTCTTTTTAGGAACGAATAATGTGGACAGCAAGCAACAAGGCTGTAAGAGGTGACATAAGTGGCTCCTCTATGTGGCAACGCACCCTCCTTGGCACACAGTGCTTGAAATGTCCTGACCCTCCCGGTGCCTTTGCTCATTCAGACCTGGGGGCAATTCCCAGCCCAGCAGTTGAGCTCTCGAACAAAGGTGGCTGCAGCGGCTTTGCTCACATAGAAGCTTAGCGCAGAGCTGTTTTCTTACGGATGCTTTCGCTGCACATTTTTCCCAGTATCTGTTCATGCTTTGTGTGGTTTTGGTGGCTCAGCTAAGCCCAGAAATGCTCTGTTGTCTTTTTACAGTAACTGCTTTCTCACAGCCTGTTTCCAAACGTCGTGCCGTGCTGACCTGTCGGACCGAGCAGTACTCGTGCAGCGAGTGCTCGTGCTCCCCACTGCCAGCACGCCGACTTGTTGCTCTTTCATAAGGACCGCAGGTCTGAAATCAGCAGGGCACAGAAAGGCCATTTTATTTTGTTAAGAAACAAGGTCTTAGCAGCAGAGAGGAAACTCGATATGACCAGCAAACTGAATGGACCTCAAAGGTGAATGAAATTTGATTTATCACCAAAGAAGGATTGAAAAGTTCACATTCCTTAGCTGCCAACCTTTGGACACTGCTTTCTGATTCAGAAAGCTCCCTCTGTAAATATTTTGTGCGCTGAAAGGAATGAAAAGGCCCGCGTGCCGGTCCGCGGCGATGGCGGCACCGGAGGCGGCCGCG
>VZSV01000153.1:198072-266300 GCA_013398735.1 Nothocercus julius
GAGCAGCGCGGCCGTGCGGAGCCCGCAGCGCTGCCGCGAGCCCCAGCGAGCCCTCGGGGGCAGCTCGGACGCGCCCCGGCGCCAGGAGGAGCTCCCTGACTTCAGGGGCAGCCCCGGGGAGGGCCTGCTCTTCGCTCAGGTTTTCATGTGAGGAAGGGGCGGCAAGATCAGCCATGTGCAGCATAGTGGTAAATGAGGGCACATTTACTGTCACACTGGAAATCGACCGTCACACCGTCACTTACTTCATGAGATGGCAAATCACAGGTGTGTTTACACAGGGCCTGTCCTGCGGTACCACAGGGCTTTCCCTCTGAGGTTTTCCACTGGATTCTAGTGTCGTAATTGACATTAAAGCAATGCAGAATAAGACCAAAAGCAACTTACACTGGTTTTCTTTTTTCCCTGAAAAAAGCATCATGCACCACATTTAGAGACCATATTGAACCCGTTCACGTATATTTAAGCACTGAGCCAGTCAATCTGAATGCAGTGACAACTCTGTAGTATTCCAGTTGTTCTACCCTACAAGTCACAAGCTTTAGACACAGCCAGCTGGGTCCTGTTTATCTCCCCCAGTTTGAGCCTGAGGTTCACATTTTCAAATGCTTCTGTCCACTACCAGAACCCTTTTTTCCTAATTATTTGAAATAAATAATGCTGTAGTTGTATTGCAACCACACACATCTTTGGGAACTCAAGACAGTACTTAAAGTACCAAGTATTACAGGACCTCAGACAACAGCTACAGACCCAGGAGCCACGGTCGGGGGCCCCGCTGTTAAGGTCAGGGCCGTTGTGCTGAGGATGAGGCGGGTCTGCCAGGGCTGGAGGCTGCACCGTGTGTTCGGAGGCATCAGTCCAACGTACCAAAGCGGAAGCAGGAGCGGCAGGTGCGGATTTGTGCCTAGGCAGCTAAGAGCAGAATTTGGTTCTTCCTCAACAACGCTTCTGTGTAGTGACATTTTACAGAAAATATTTTCAGCTAATATTTTAATATTTCAGCTAATGTTTTAGTGCAACAGCAAAAACTTGGGTAATTCTGATGCCTCTTTAAATTGTGCCTGTGGTGAGAAAAAAAAAAATTATGACAACCTTCATGCTTACAAACCTTTTCTATACCAAAGTCACAGATGATTTATGTCTGGGCTCACTAATAACGCAGAAGAGTGACTGGTTCCAAAAGGGATCTCTCACCAGAATTTCACAGTTAACTAATAAAGTGTTTACTTACAAGATAAGAGCCTAAGTATGCAAAGGGAATCGCTCAAAGAAACTGACCTGAGTCTTAGGCATAATGTGTTGAACGCATGACACAGGAGAGCCAGCAGAGGCGAGGCGATCCATTCCTTGTGCTGGGAGAGAGCATTTTCAGGCCAAGCGCTCAGACGCCAGCTCCCCCAGATCATCACGGCTGTTTTCCCCTCCAGGATGAGGAAGGCAAAGCGGGACGCGAGGCTGCGTGTTGCCCGGTGCCGGCGGGACACCGCTCGCTCGCGAAGGGGCCCTGCTGTGCTGATGGCCGGAGCGAAGCCGCGCGGCTGCGCCCGACGCGACAGCGCGGGTCTGGCAGCCATGGGCTTCCTGCGGCAGAGGAAGAGTCACCTTTTAACACCCCGTGGACTTCAAGGCCAGAGCCTATTTTGTCTTTCTCCCCTAAAAGTCAAAGCTTGGGGGGAGGTTTTAGTCAAGAGCAATGATGCCTTGGAGATGGTTATTTGGGTGTTTTTTAAGAGCATAAGACACCAATTATTGTGACTGTGGAACAGAAGTGTTTGTAAGCAGGTGCCAGATACAAACATGCTAGTGCAATATAATATGTCGAGTACAGTGTTTGCATTCCATCCTGTGCTTCAGGATAATAACACCATAGTATGTTTACATGCATATTACAGATACAGCTATACTTCATGCTAAGTAATATAAATGGCTTTGATGAAGAAATTTAAGCAGACTGCAGCCCATACTACCTAAGTCCAGGACCTGGTCCAGTGCCTACAGAAAGTGAGGTAGTTGGTGAGATGCCCAGTGACTTCGGTGCGCTTTGTTTGGTTCAGCTATTACAGCCCAGCCCCGAGGGCTGAGGCGAGACCTAGACCCCGCTGGGTTTAGTCACTGGCGAAGATGAAGCACTCAGGGCACCACTCAGGCCCTCACACTTGTCTTTAGTCATATTTTCCTGCCTGGCATCAATGAACCTTCTAAAAGGCAAAAATTATGACTCAAAATTGTCAGTAGTTTTACTGTTTTGTTTCAATACATTTTCCATTCTGTTTATTAAAATCAAACTAAAGGGCAAGTCCCTGATCCTGCAGTCATGAATGCTACATTGCAGTCAATGCAGCTGAGAGCCTTTAGCTTAGAGGGGCAAGCACAGGATCAGTGCCTTGTTACAGACTTTTTTTCTAATGGCGTGAACACCAGAAATCCCAGAGTGGGATTTGACTTCCTAAACTCAACCAACTGCCCAAACACAAATAAACTCAGATCTGCACAAGATTTCTACATCTCACGGGACCCGGGGCCTCCCCATCAAAACGCTCAAGAAACTGCTGCATTTCTCTCCACAGAGGAAGGGGGTTAGAATGCCTTTCCCCATGGATATCAAACAATATTCCCCTAAAATAACGGCTTTCCTGAGAAGTCTCATTTCTGTCTGGTCCTGGACAGCTTCAAACAGTCCTGTCTGCTGAAAAAACACAGCTCCGATGATTGACTTATCTGCTTTCTCAAAAGAGCCACTACCCGCTTTAGGCCTTTTGGAGCCATAAAGCTCAAGACAGATTTCTATTCAGGAAAAAAAAAAAAAAAAAAAGACCTTGAATACATGTACAATATCTAGAAAAGAATAGTATGAGAAATATCTTTATTTTACCATTTTCAAATGGCTATTTCACTACATAAAAGGAAGTTTTTATTTTTTTTTGGTATATTGATATTCCAAATAAAATTTTAACTTTTGGTTCAAAATAAAACATATCTCTGTGTTTTACTGATTACTAGCACTCAGTAGTTCTCCCCGTTGCGCCCGGGGCCCTACGGAGAGGAGAAGCAGCAGCGCTCTGGCTGCGCGCTGCCCGGGGAGCTGCTCTGTCCTCCACGCCAGGCGTCCCCATCGGGGTGGTGCCTGCGTGCGCGCGCGAGCGCGGCACCTCTGTCCTCCGTGCGTGAGGCTGTGCAACACGCGGGCGGGTCACTCTGGGCGTAGTGTCACGTTTCCGCACGCGCGTTCAAAATTGTAATTCCTTTGCGCCCTGTGTCCCTCATTCCCTAACCACCACCTTGTTACCCGGCCACGTTACCAGATCCAGCTACATTTCCACACGTTCGTGGTGCCCCTGCATCTTTCTTATGCTATTTTTCCCTCATACCGCGGGGAGAGTCCCTGCCCAGCCGGGCTTGCTGCCCTCCTGCCTTTGGGAGCTCCCCTTGGGCCTGTCCTGCTGATACGACCGCGACACGACGTGTGCAGCCGGGCACCAACACCAGGCCAAGGGCACAGCCTCCCATGGTTTGGTTTCATCTTGCCAACGACTGATTGGGGAATAATCCCAAGGTGCACCTTGGAAAATCAGCAGCATGAAGAAGGAACTGAGTGTGCAGACCGGTAAGTCCCACCCGTTGTCTTTGATATTCTTACAGGGAGAGCAAACGAGGGAATGAGCACAACAGAGTGGGATTTCCAAGTTAGCTGTAGGGATAATGTTGGGAAGGATTATAACAAGAATTGGGGAGGAAAGATCTGGATGGGGGTGGTTGAGCTTAAGGCCAAAACTGCCCTTCTGAGGCTGCCTGGCCAGCTCTCCCTGCGTCTCAGAGCTCCCCGTGAGCCAGGCAGGAGCAGAGCTGTCCTGAGGCAGGAGAGGGGATGGAGCACACGGAGCTCCTTGCGCTGGGCGCCAGGGGAACCCAAGGCACAGCCTGACGCTCGCGCTCACGGGCCGCCCTCTGCCCTCGCCTGTGGCAAGGTTGCACGTGTGCTATGGGCCTTCCCCGGCCTTCCCCACGCCAGCAGAAATGGGGGGGTCCGCCGCAGCTGCTGAGCGGCCCCGACGTGCCGTGCCGTCACGCTGAAGCTCCCAAGCAGGCTGGTGCAGCGAGGCAGACTCGGCCACCCCGTCGTCGCCCCGCAGCAGAGGCTGCCTCGGTGCCTCCCAGGTGCTGCTGGATGCGCGGGCGGCCGCTCTCCTCCAGCAGCCGTGGCGGGCGCCTCTCCGCAGGCGGCAGCCGCCACGTTGGGGCGCCTGCTCGCCCGGCACGATCAGCGCCCGGCGCCTCCGGGAGCCGCTCCTGCCCCCGCGCGCAGCTCCTTCCTCAAAGCTAAAACCGAAGCCTTTCAACAACGGTGTCAGGGAACCCACGTCAGCAAACAAAGGTTTCACAGTGATGCTGTGCTTGGCCGAGGAACTTCTTGAGGCTTTGCCCTGTTGTGTAATGTGAAAATCTTGAATAAATGTCCTTCATCACCTGGATAATAAGTCACTTTTCAGAGCAGCTTGGTGCCTGCTGTTCCCTCTGGCTTAGCTCCCAGAGAGCCCAAATCCTATGTGAAAAAAACTACGCAAAGAATCTCCAGCTGAACCTACTGTGCCTCCTTGCAGCCTTTCAGAGGCCCAAGGGCTTGCCAAGGAGCAACCCCCTTGCTGCTGCTCCGGCACACGCGCGCCAGCCGGAGCCTCCAGGAGGACTTCTGCCATCTCGCACAGTGAGAGCATGGGCTGCCCGGCCCTCAGCGCTTTCCTGGGGAAAGGAGGTGCAGCGCATAGGCTCTCCTGGAGCATTAGGGTACTCATCCATGCCCTTCTTCAGCACTCCTTGCTGCCAGGAATTATGAACACAGACCCAGGCACTAGTATTTTGAGGATTTTGATGATGTGCATGTTCAGACTGGCCTATGTGCTACTGCTTTGCTCAACAGATTTGGCTTCCTGGGGTACCCTGGACTATCTGTGAATGAGGCTTTTTTTATCTACCTGTGAGAGTACCAGCCGCAGTCTGCATCCTGCCATTGCCAGTGCAATTACAATTGTTCAGACTGTACTTGCAATTCATTGCTTGAATCCTGTCTGCAACTGTACTTCACTTCTGCTGTGCCTCAACCATGCGCTTCAGTTACTGGCACCAGCCTGGGGGCGCCCCCACCAAGCCGACGGACAGACGCCAGAGAAAACTGCACCGAGGCTACATCCTATCCGGATGAAAGTATTTTGTGCCTTTGCAGAGCATGCTGTTGGCTAGCAAGAGTTTTTGGGGAAATTGATACAATTCACCACTAGCAGAAACACTGCTTTGCCATGCAAAAACAAAACCATTAATGAATTACACACACCATTAGGCTAAAGCTACAGTGTAAATGACACAGGAATTGCATAGTACCTGTTAAGATTGAGCCACATGTTGTCTTATGTGTTTTACATCTATTAAAATGGTAGTAGATGAAGTTATAATAAAGGAACCAGTAATACAAAACACTGCTTGCAGCCTGTGCAATAAAAATAACTTATTACTGCATTACTTGCATAAGAGCTCTAAAGGTCACACGTAAAGAGTTTCTTTGATCAGCACTTTTTTCCTTTTCCTTTTTACTAGAAAGATCAGGAATCTGAAATTTTGTCAGCCTTGGGTTTAGAGATGTAAAATGCTGCGATTTATGCCCTAATGGTTTAAATGCTTTTTCTCAAGTAGTCATTAGACAGAGAACTAAATACAGTTAACAAGGACTTTGGTGTTCACCTTTTTTGCTTTTTCACTAGCGTTTTTCCTCAGACATGGCTTTATCTACATAAGATAAACTGGGCACATGCAGGCTGATGGACATTTAGAGCAGCTGTAAGATACATAAGGTCACGGCTTGCTTTGGGACTACAGCTTACTGGGGAACAATTTTTCTATTATGTGACACAGGCCATGTCTCTGAAGATAAGAGCAATTCAGGGCCGTTATCACTTTAAGGGCGTTCTGCGTTTCATGAATCCAGCTCTGTGCAGTTTCTGGTTACTCACCCCCTCAGCGCTTCAGGCTGGGAGGAGGTCACCTCCCATAGCAGGCATAGCTGCGCACTCTGGTGCTGCTTTCCCAACCCCACACAAACATCCTGTCATTTGTCCCACACCTGGCAATCAGCAGGGCTCAAGCCATGCACCGAAGCCAGAGAGAGGGCACAGGAGAAGTGCTGGGCCCAGCACTGCCGGGAATAGGTGCAGGTGAGGGCAACAGCCTCGAGATGAGCCCTTGCTCTGCAGCTGGCAGCGGCTCCGTTGCAGGAGGGAAGGCAGGTGCTTGTGGTGGGGCCAGGAAATGACTACCCAGCTCTGCCAAGTGGGCTCTTGGTTAGATTTTGATGTCCTGGACTCAGCCTATGTTGTCTGGCAATGCCTGAAGTCCCTTAGGTCCTGGAACAGCATCTGCTGCCTCTCTGAAGGACCCGTGGTGACAAGAGTGCTGTGTGGCTGGGAAGCAGAGCGGGTAGGTCACGCCAGCCCCGCACTTTGGAAAGAAGTATTTTCCAAGCCATGGAATTTGCAAGTGTGCCTTAGCCTCCTGAGTGAAAAAGTGGGTTTTTTTCTTAGTGAAAAGAAAAGCAAAAACCATGGCATGTACAGCTATTTGTTTTAACTGGCAGGATAGGAACTTCTTGAGCAAATTGGTTGACGGTATAAAATGTGACTGTTGCTAAAGCTGGGAGTGTGTTAAGGGTACTACAGATAACCATATACTCAAAAGTACTAGCGCCCTGAATATCTGTTTCTATGCAATATAAGTTTCCTCAAGAGGGTGCCTATGAGCTGATAGTTCCTCTATGGGATCTTGGATTTCTATGAATTAAATTAGGCAAAACCTGTTTCTTAAGCATGTATTAATTTTGTTGTCTAAATACGGGACTGTAAAAGACCTAAATAGAAGAGTAACTTCTTTTTCAAATCAAAGGAAGGAAAGCATACATGAAATGAGATGATTAATCTGCTAGGGTCATTATATATGATGTATAATTTTGGTGGCTTGTGTGGCTTTCCATGAAGAGGTTGAGAACACCTGGCTTGCTCAGGTTGAGCTGATCAGACAGAGAGCCCTGGTACAAAATCCCTGTGGCTGCCCACAGTGCTGACAAGGGGTTACTTTCTTCCCTGTGGCTGTAAGCAGATCAGACCTTCATTAGCTTAACTGCTCGTGGCTGTTTTAGTACAAGATGGTGGCCCTGGGTGGGAAGGTTGCAGCATGCAGAGGCAGTCGCTTCTCGCACCGCTTTGTCAACACGTTGCTCATTCCCTGCCGTGTAACATCAATACGGGGGCTCCCTCTGTGCGTCAGCAAGTGCGGTGAGGTGGCTCTTGCGAAGAAGGAAATCCTTGACCCCTCGCAGTGAGGAAGGTCTCTGCTCTGCTAACGCCACAGAGCGCGGCTCAGCTGCAGGCAGCGTCCACAGAACTGCCTGGGAATGGAAGACTTTAGAGCGCCTAACTCCAGTAAGTCCAAGCTGCCTTTTTTTTTTTTTCTTTTTTATATTAAAGTCAGAGTTTCTTCTGAAATAAAAGGACTAAGAATAAAGAGTAGCTAAAGACTTCATGCATACATTAGCCTAGAAAGTTGTGACCATGGCATTGCAAAGTGCTGATCCAGCTGACTTCCTAAACTCTGAAGCAGGGGTACTACTGTCCATGTCTCGGTGAATCTGGCTGCTTGGTGGGTTGCATCCAAATGCTCGAGGTGGCCGGCTGCGAGCCCGCTGCCGGCTACAGTATGGTTGTTAAAAGTTACCGTGGTGGGGGACGTTGGTTTGGGTTGGTTCATTGTTTCATGGCGCTCATGTGCAGCTACTGATGTGGTCTCAGCTCTGACACCACTGTTTGCATTAAGGTACAAAAACCTTTGTGTGTTCATAAACCTTCTCTTTACCATCACAATCAGTGTGAATGAGGCAGGTTAAGGTTTTCAGTCTTTCTAGTTTTTACTGAAACAACCTGGATAATAAGATAGATGCCTTCTGGGTAAAAGCACTTATATTCTGCTGGGTCTCTAGAGCTTAACCTGTTTAATCTTTCCTTCAAAGTTCTGCTCAGATATCTACAAGGTAGCTCTTTATTTCATCATCCGTTGCTCTGTTTACTGCCATTCTTCACTTACATGATTTTCACTAGTTCCATTCAGGATAGTAATATTATCTGCTAACCGTCACAGTCAGAGATCTTGTGAAGCAGTATAAAACTTCAAGTCACACTTGCTACTCGTTAAGCTACTCCAATTCACACTCCCCTGTATCTATTACTTGGTATGGCAGCAGTTGTAAATTGTGCTCTTGCACAATTTAGAAATAGCCTTTCCTGAATTTATATGGCTTATTCATACCATTAATTTATATATGCTTAACAGTCATCAAAACACTGTAGGGAGGGTATAATTAAAGAAAATACTTCAAAGTCAAGTTAAACTATGAAACTTTTACTTCAAAAAGTAGCATGAGTAAAAGAGTGACTCTTCAATGTTTTCTTCAGGAATCTTCCTTAGTTGCAGTTTGAACCAAGTACTTGTGTTACTAACTAGTGAACTTTTAATAGCCAATATATATAGAAACACAGAAGAAAATACTATAGTATTTTAACTAAGGCTAATGTCTCAATTAGTCATTTAAATGGCAGAAGGGGAACTCACCAGCAGGACTTATTTCTCAGCTGTGAATTCAGAATAACTATTGCATTAGCACTTCCCAAAATTGTTTTCAGCGATGCAAAATGAAACTCCTGCTGTCATTGTTGGAGGATAAATACATAATTACAGGATTCATATGACCTCACTCCCCAAACATGATCTTTTTGCTAACAAAATCTCTGCTATTTGGTTCTTAACTTACATGTAACTTGAACGTGGCTGTCCTCACTCAGCTTGTCAGCCATCCATTTAGAAGTCACCTTGCAGACAGGTCTGAGAAAGGTCTTGAAGAGCCTGTCCCGGTAATTTCCTATCAAAGAAATATGAAGAGAGAACAGAGGTCACTTGTTGTTCTTGAAAAGATATCGATGAGTTTCTCCGTAGTGTGTGTAGGAAGGAGAACAGCAAAGAACATTGCTGGATTGTGCTCAGCTGATTGGAGTGACTCCTGCTTGGATGAGCTAGCAGGGCTGACCAGAGAAACGCGAGTCACGGCTGCCACAGATGGGCGTTTCTGAGAAGAAAAGCTCAGCCACCCAAAGCCTCCGGCACAGGTGGCTCATGCTGCAGATTTGCGCCGTCTGCAGCGCTCGGCGGCTGCTGCCAGCGCGGGTTGTTGTGCAGGTCGGCTGCCCTCGGCTCGTGCTGTGAGGAGAGCGGGAGCAGCGGGAGCTCCTGCGCGCGCGCGCCCTGCCGGTCCCCGACCACCCCTCGTGCCCCTCATCCGGCACGGAGCGGAGCCAGAGACGTGCACAGGACCCCCGCTCTCCTGCGCTGCGCCAGTCACACCGCTCTCCTTAAGGAGCCACTGCTCCTTTCCAGAGACGGAATTTAAGGGGAACAGGAGGCGGATAAAGTCCCCTTCCTTTCGCCAACTGGACTCAGAAACTGTAAAAGCAGTTCTTGAATCTGACATTTCAGGAAGAACTCTTCCTGACTCTGTACTTCACCCCCACTTAGATCCTAAGTAACCAGCTTTTCAGCTTTCTAGGCTTGATTCTTAAGTTTAGTTGTATTCCTGTGCTAACCACTCCTTCTGTTACTGAGGGATCACAATTCAAGCGAACCTGTTTTTAAAATAATCTTTGTTTAGCACATGAGGGCAAACAATCCCTGGTCCTACTTGGCACAGAACTTACTCCCATGAAGCAAGCTGGCAGGTGGCTGCTGAGACTTCCTTACCAACAGAGAATGCAACTAAGAAGTGGTGATCAACCCACCAACAAAGGGACTGAAGACGCAGAGTCTGTGGAAGATTCTGGCCTCTCAGGCTCTTTTCTGAGACTCTCTGCCGTTATGTTTTCCAGCTTGGCCACATCATGCCCTTCCAGAATCAGCTTCCATTCTGTTGCCCAGTTTGACTTGCTGCCAGCTGCCCTTCGTGTCAGAACAGCACAGGGACAAGCAGGTCGAGATGAGCGTTTCCCTGAGCTGGAAAGCCTCGCGTCTCACTGCCTGCGAGCGCCCACGGGGGACTGTGTCGGATGGCATTTGGGCTTCTCATCAGGCCCTCCAGCACTTGCTCTATTAGTGAACATCGAAGCGAACAGGAGCAGCAGCAGCTGGTGCAGCAGCAGGTCGTCGACACGTAGGTAGCAATGAGGACCGCTGCACATTAGAAGAGCAGCCCTTGGCTGCCGCTTCACCAAGCTGCACAGACAGCCAGTTCTTTCTCTTCCTAGAAATACGTTTCATTTATTAAACTCTTGACTGAAAAGGGAAAGGGCCCAGATCCTAAAATCACAGTTTGTCTAGGCCTTTGCTGTCACAGCTTGGAACGGAAGGAAGTCAGCGTTCCAGCCAAACTCTCCCAACTTAGTTACTTTGGAAGACCTGAGGGGCCTGGGGTTGCTTCTGCAGACAGAAATTACTAGTCTGGGCAGATCAGCCTGCAAGAGGACACCAAAATCCAGTGCACAAACCTCTGAAGGAGGTTTCAACAGATCTTTGACTGCCCTGCTGTCATTTCTTATTCCCTCTCATAACACTTAGTGGCAGGATAGAGGAAGCCTTACTTCCTCCAGCCTTGGGAAGGGATTGTCGTATGTTTGCATTTGAAAGAGCTTTTGACTATGTAAAAAGATGCTCATGTGGAAAGGTAAGTGATGGAATAAAACATGCAAACACTCAAGGGGGACTGGTCAGGCAAGAAGGAATGTTTTCTTTCTTGTTCTTTCCCTGTCTCGGAGAAGGTGAGGGCTTGAGCTGCCTTAGTAGTTTCTCTGAGGTCTAGCTTCTATACTTTAAAAAATAATTATTTTTCACTCTATATTAAATGCTGCAAGTTGTGTGGTTTGGTTTTGTTTTCTTTGTGAAATCATGTAAAAAGCCTTTTCCTGCTTGAGGTTCTTGGTGAGAAGTACTATATTGCCTCGTTGAGCACAGAAGTCAAAATAAACCCCCTTGCGTAGTGATCTACTGACTTACTGGACACATTTAGCTTAAACTTTGAGACCAAGTATCTTGAACACATAACCCTAGTTCAGATTTTCTGGATAGCATTTGAAGGAAATAAAAAAATCAGTTTCCACCAGGAGCACTTTGTCATAAGGAACCCTTACTGCAGAGGATAGGGATCAGATGTAATCCTGCATACACTTCCACAGATCTGCAATAATCCATCATCAGTGATGAGCAATGGGTATAGTTAGGTAATGTGCAAAAGCAGAGAGAAAAAAAAAATGCTTGGGAGAGTACCTGACTGTTAAAAGCTGCACAGCTCCCAGAGGGGAAAAAATAAACCTGCCTGACAGCCTACTCTGGCAGTCTAATAAGGGGAGAAGTCTCTATTCCCAAGGACTACTGCCTTTCTAGACAAGAGAGCTAAAATCAGGTGGGAGCTAGGAAGTGACTGCAAATGACAGACTAATAAATATACAAATCAACGTAAGTATGACTGTAAGAAAGTGAATGTCTTTTGTGTCTTTAGTCATCCAGGTATGTAGTCCCTAAAAATAGAACAACAGAGCTTTTTCAGAGGGGAGGAATCTTAATTTTTTTACTTGCTCACCCTAGGAAGCTGGAAATGAAAGCCAAAAAAATGCCATCTGCTGTAACGCTGCACTCCTCCCTTGCGCTGTGTTACGGTGGGCAGCGGCGCGCTGCGGAGCACTAGGAGCACACAGGACCTGGCACTCGAAGCACACACGTTGGCAAGCAAAAGGCTGCGGGCGTATCCTCCCTTGAAAGGAGGGTTAGGCACCTGCTGACAAAGAAAGGGAATTAACTGGGATGTTCTGAAGATTTCCCCTTTGAGAAAGATGGTGGAAGGTGGCAGGGCAGGACGCTGCCCTAAGCCGCAGGTCTCTGCGCGGCAGCTCCCGAGCGCTGCAGCCACAGCGCGGCCTGTGGGGGAGCCCATCGGCACCGAACCGCCCAGAACCGGCACCGCGGTGCTTCCGAGGCCCAACCTTGCACTGCACCCAGGCTCGGCCACCCTCTGTGATACTTTTTTTTTTTTTTTTTTTTTTTTTTTGGCATTCCGCAGTAGCTTGGATGCCTTGTAGGATACAAACCGCACCTAGATACTAAAAGCACTGTGAGGCTTGAAAATGAGAACTGCCCTCTCTTCGTTTTGCATGACAGAAACAAAGCCTCTTGAACTTGCTACCTAGCCTCCTTCAGTAGCTAGCAAATGTCACTCTCTTGAACAAAAACTTAGGATGTTCAGATTGAAAAAGGTCGTGTTTCTACTTCTGGCTACAGACTCTTCTCAGGGGAGTTCTAGAAAACTCCGCTGGCAAATGCGTGAAACTGATTTTACTCTTTAAATCCTTGCTAAACAGGAAAACGTTACAGGCCCTAAACATGGTGAATCTAGTGAGTAGGAACTCATAAAATGCTGGCTCAGTACCTCTCGCCCCATGGCTTCCTTAGGCACTATTCCCATACTGTTTTTCTTAATGCATTAAGTACCTGCTACTGTTTGATAGTTAAACTTTGTTTCCCTGTAGACCAGACAGAGGTTGCAATGGAGCAACTCACCTGATACCTGGTGGACCTGCTTTCCTTGTTTAGCTGAGTATAGTTTAAGCTGCTGCTTCCATCAATGTACTGTGTGTAAAAGGGCTGTTTGTGCAGAACCTGTGGGAAAACTTTTCGGCTCTCTCTCTCTTCAACTAGTAGCCTGGGGGTTTCTCTGATTCATGAGTAGCTCATTTTTTTTTAAAGAGTCTACTGTGACTCAGGCAGAGCAAGGACTCGTAGTAGTGTTCCCCACATCTCTGGGAAAGCCCTGCAAAATGGGTGTGATGATTCACTCCTGCTCTTGTACAGGAGATTCTTGGTAATGCCTCCTTGCACCTCTAACTAGCTGAGCTGTACTGCGTTCCCGAGAGGTGAAGCTTGAGGTTATGCTCTCCTGGCTCCTGATCAGGCCGGCCCTCAAGGTGCGTTCTTGCAGGGTTTTTTAGCCTCCTGCTAGCATTTTTCCCCTATTCAGGGCAGTAGGACAAGGATTGAAGTGCTGGCTGCTTGCATATGAGGTGAGAGACAGAACTGTCTTCTAGAGATGGTTGCATTTCTCAGATTTCTCTGGCAGGGTAAAAAGCATCCGAAGAAAGAACACAAGCTAAGAAAACTTGTATCAACTTGGAACCGATGTCATGGTGGAAACTTCCATATCTAATAGGCTGATGTTTCAGGCTGGGGCGTCTCTGTGACTGTGTGTTTCAGGTATATATCCTTGTTTCCATCCTGTCAACCCTTTTCCTTCTCCTTGTGCAGTGTACTGGCTGAGCAGACCAGAAGGAGATTCCACGTATGTCAGACAGGTTAACCCAGTGATACACAAAACATCAGGTCCAAGTATCACTCCTGCTTTGGGTGAGTCCTCAACCCTAGAGAAGCACAAGCAGTACGGGCTGGCCCCAGACACAATTCCCTGCCAGTTGTTCCATACTGGGTATACGTAGTTTTGGGAAGTCTGTTCTTCTAACACGAGGCATCCATGTAAGCTTGCAGCTGAGCAAATCGGTGCAATTTGCTAATAACATTAAGGCAATAGATATAATCTCTACAGCAAGCCCATCTGCTAAGCCCAGAGGCTGACAAATTTTTCTCTGGTGCTGCATAAATAATATGGGCCAGAGAGGGAGACAGTAAGAACCACTCGCTGTTGGGGCACTGTAAGGTGGCCCAACAAGGACCACTAAAAGCAGAGCAAAATGTTTGCAAAGCAGCATGCAGGGCTTGGTTTGTGCGCAGGACAGCTCGGTGTGGAAGGCAATGAGACCATCCTCCTGAGATGTTAAACAAGCTGTTTCTGTATGTGCACACTTGCCCTCTAGAAAAGCTGTCATAATCAAATTTCTTTGCTTTAACTTGTTGTGTCAAGAGACCTTCTCAGTATCCTCTTTCCTTCTAGTTCCATATTTCTGTTTTCTGAGGAGTCTGTGTTGTTATTGCACAGCTTGCTAAGTTGTTAAGGCCAGAACAAAGTAGAGCAAATCAATCATTTCTCCATCTTTAATGAAGTGATCAAAGGAAGAATGAATACTCCACTTCTCTTTGTGCTTGAATATGTGAACTCAAAGGTTTCAACAAGACAGTCTCTTGTCTGGGAATAGAAACTACTATTTTTCTTTTATGTGATGTGGTTATTTATTTTGCTGGAATCTGACATAAAGTATACAAAAGCATATTTACATCTTTACTAACAGCTTAAATACTACATGGACTTTCATCACAAAATACTTTAAAATAGCCATGGTGTTGATTTCTCCCCTGACACCCCCAAAAACAGTTTAATGTCAATGCTGAAAAATGAGTGAGTTCTTATTCTGGAGCACTACCCAATTACTGTTAAGACTGCAAAGATCTTGCAAATGGATCAAGATCAAAGAACATCACTAGAGCAAAGTGCACAGCATTAACTAAGGGGTATATGACACCTAAATCACAACAAATTAAATGTGGTTTGTTTGCTTAGGTCCCAAAACCCTTCTGTGGAAATAAGTCATTACTGCTTATTCTCTTATTTTTAAGCTAGAGCAAAAGAGCAAGGAGGATGAAGAGGCGATCTGAGCCTGCCTATCTACTACCCTAATGCCCTCAGCACTCTGTGTGCTGCAGTGTGCTGGTGTGAGATGAGTGCCCAGGGAGCACCTGGGGTGGAGCGCGAACAGCATCTTCCCTTGGGCTCGAACCCCCCGCGCAGCGTGTCCACAGCAGTACTGCCCCCGCTCAGCCAGGCCGCCGAGCAAGCACCTGCCAGGTGAGGTTCAGCCTCCTGTGCTTTTTGCTTTCAGTGTCCAAGACAGAAGAGGTTTAGTCAGTCGGATCTTTCTGACCTCAGACATGCTTTGCCAGAAGACCTCGAGGTGTTAAAGATGCCTCCTGCACGTAGGAGGCTTCCTGTGCAGTAAACGTGGCATTGAATTAGCATTTACAAGCCTCACTGGGGCAGCTACAAGAAAGTCAAGGTCTAAATGAGCAGTCAGTTGCCCCACATTAGGCTGTTTTTATGTCAAATTTTGATGGCAAAGTATTCTGATAGTACTACACACTTAAAAAGCTTTTTTTCTCTTCTCTCGGTGCACCAAGCTGTAATGCAGGCCTAGTTCGTCAGTTAATTCATAGCAGTGTAATTTTCCCCATGGAGCATCAAACCACAAAAGCTGCTCATAGAATATCTTGTCAAAAAATATTCCCATTTACCCCATATATAGCAACTATTCACTGTCATAAAAAACAAAATCAGTGTTTTGCTGCATTTCCTAATCTACAACAAGCAACTCAATCATTAGCTATTCATGCATCAGCTGAGATTTGAATGCATTTTTTTCTTAATGATCAACTTTCTCGACTTAAATGAAATATCTGGTTAAAAGAGAATGTAATTCAATTTTTTATAAAAACATTTAGGGGATAGGTAGAAACTTTGCAGGTGCAGAGCCAGCTTTTAATATATTAGTGTCTTTCAATCAAAATGATTTAACATGATGGGACATCTTGTTCTGTGCTGGTGAGTGATTTCAGAGCTCTCAAATACCAGTTGTGGAGCTGCTTAGCTGCTTCTGAATCGTACAAACCAGTGAGCGGCCCCCCTCTCTGGAGATGATTAAGAAAACTTTTTTTTTTTTTTTTTTTTTTTTTTAAAAAAAAGAACATATACATACATTCCTGTACATGCATGTTTCAAAGGTTTCATTTCAGGTTTCATTTCACAGGATATCCAAAGGCTTTTCTTTTGAGGGATGTTTTTTGGCACTTATTGGCACTTTGTTATTTGCTAAAATTAAATAATGTTTCCTTATCATAATCTTGATTATTCTCAAAACAGAAGCTCCAACAGTTTCAGTGACTATGATTTTTGAGAACCTGCCTTTTTGAGAAAGGTCACTCTGAAAACTTCGTTCTGAATCAGACAGATGGTTTGACCTTTTCAAGCTCATCTCCTGCATTTCAAAGCATCCGTGAAACAAGTACAGGATTTATAGCACGCTTGGTTTCAAGATTAAACACAGTGCAGTGGTAAGGACAGAGAATTGCTGCAGTAGACTGTATGGCAAGGCCGTGGCATGGTGTTTTCATTGCTGGAAGTATTCAAGAACATATTAGGAAAATATAGCATTAAAGCAGAATACAGTATCATTATAAAGGTAATTGGCCTTAACCAAGGACAGGAAGAACTAGGCAATCTTTCAGGTTGCCTTTCAGCCCTGTGCTTCTTCCTGTGTGGGTTTGTTTTTTAACTGCAAATCTCAATGAGATTTTCCCTTTCTTCTTCCTCCAAACTACAGCTATACAAACTATTTGCTAAGAAATACAGATCTCTTGAATGTAGCGGAAGCTGTATGCTTTGTAATAAGGCTCCACAATTTCTCCTTCTAAAAATGAATGTACAGGTTTTACTCCAGGAAGTATCTGTAAGTAGTGGGAAATTACCTCCAAAACCCTCAAGGCAGCTATTAAACAGAATGGTATTTAAAACATAAGCAGGCTGTTTGCTATATTTGAGATCAGCAGCACAGCAAGGTAGAGAAAAGCACCTTTCTGAGAAGCAACTGTTATTTCTCCAGTAGTCATCCCGAGCCAGCGGCAGCGACAGAGTTCACACACCTTTAACAGCAGGGGTTAGTGTGTTCTGTCCTATATATATATATATATGTGTGTGTGTGTGTGTGTGTGTGTGTATATATATGTATATATATATATACATATCTGTCCTAGGTATAACACTAGATGTCTCTTGCCAACATCAAGAGGGTATCTTGTGTCTTGCTACTGAAGTTCAGGTGGGAGACACCGGATAAAACACCACCACAGCCTTTTCAGGACTACACCTGCAGAGATTCCCAAATTAAATTCTGATGTATATTTTTTGCATCACTTAAAATTTGCTGTATTAAAATGTTTAATAAATTCATTTACTTATAGAAGAGGTTCTGGAGTTTTGTTAATGGTTAAATACTGGACGTACCTAAATAGAAGTGAAAAACAGGACTCCGAAAGAAGTAGTAGAGATTTCAAATGTGAATAAGCTATGTTTTGCTAACTAGTTATACTTCATGGCTCTACAATAATCATATAAAAATGGATTCTACTCCATGTCAGGGTGGCACTAACAAGGGAGAGAGGTTCCAAAAATTAAAGTGCCGAAGAGATTTTTCCTGAGCAAACATGTTCGATCTGGTTTTGACATCGTATTTCTTCTCCGTTGTGAAATCAGCTCCCAACTTTAAAGCACCAACCTATATTCATTTCTGCCTTGCAGATTGCTGCGTCCAAGGCTTCAGGTTGCCTCCTGGATTTTTTCTCCTTTTCCCATCAATATATGCAATTTCCAATTTAAAAAAAAAAAAAAAAAAAAGGCAAACTAATAAATGTACAAAACTTTTAAGAAATATTGACCACTGAAAGTGAGGAGGAGATTTTCTTGAAATACAGGTTTGCATTTTTTCTATTCTACAACGCTCTCTGTAAGATTTTTTTAAGGAGCTCACACATCTTCCTCCTTCCTTCCTCCCATTTTGTTGCTGAAGTACTTTTTTTTTCTTCATATTTGTTAAATCACTTTCATTTTGTGGAAAATATTTGACAATACTGTAATCTGGGCAAGTGTACAAATTAATATGCAGGCTACAAAACAGGTCAAATGAAAATGATGCATTCTTAGCATATGCACACCAAAAAGAGGAAGTATCCAAAACACCAATGAGTTTAAAAAAAAAACAAAACACACACACACACACACACACACAAAACAAATACATTTTGATGAATTTGCCCAGAATATTTATAGTTGTGCCACAAGTAGCAGCATACAAAAAAAATCTTAGAAGAAGAATGGCTTGTAAGCAGCAGCAGATTAAAATAAAACTCACTGTTTTTTGAAATCCAGACATACACCAAATAGGGGCATATAGAGCCAGGACCCATAGTGGAACCCACACTAGTTAAACTTTCTTACTGTCATTTCTTACTGTGCATCTAAAATGATCTGTACCATACCTGGGAATACCTGAAAAAAATATTTTCTTTCATAACTCTGATCTATCTTTGTATGAAGTAAAACAGCTACATTTTTATATTTATCAATAGGAGAATTTCTAAAGTCCAGTTACGTATGAGGGAGAACTTGCCCTTAGCTCTGTACGCAGACTGACTAGAGCAGAAGCAGGAAACTGGTGTCACAGCAATTTTAAAGCATGTGCATGACTATTTGCAGGCCTAGTTTTAGGAAACACGTTCCCTCTTTCAATTTTCATTTATATCTGTAATATGTCTAGCTGAAGGAGTGGGGTTTGAGCAGTCATAGCCTTTTCATAACTACCAAGGCCCTATTTACACAAATGACTGATTATCTTTTTTTTTTATGGAGTTCTAATTTTCCAGATGCAGGCAACTACCTTAAAAATCAAACAAGATATTTCAGAGCAATAAAACAAGCTTATTTTGTTATGAAAGGTCAAATCCAGGTGCAGCATAGCTACACTAAATTAACAGAGAGGGTCCTTTTCAGTTTTGAGATTATTACTTGCTCCAGGGATCATATACCTGATGCTATACTTCAGCATGTGCATATTTTACGTCACTTACTGAAATATCCTACCGTTGGGAAAGCAGAATGACAAAGAGGGAACATTTTGTTATCAGACAATACTATATTAGTCATCTTGAGATGACTGCTTCAGGCACAAATAAGAAATGCCAAATGCCTCCTGCATCATGAGCTTAATCTAATAAAGCTCTCACTTTGTTTACATATTAGATGCTCTAAATGAATTCTAGTCAGACTGTTGTTTCCCAGCGCACGAGTACTCGTACCTGGGTGTGATGAGCTGCCTTTGTAACACATCTCTCCTCTGTGTAAAAGCACCCTCTGCTGGACCAGCTTGAGATGTAAGCAGTATGTAAAATTTCAAGGTAATTTTTTTTCTTTTCCTTCTCCAAAACAGGGACAAGTAGATAAAGAAATTCTCTCTCATTTCGCACTTCTATAGAGGGTCCAATCTCCTGATAGCTGCTATGCTAATAGCAGAACTTGTTGGGTTTTTCTAAAATGCTGGGATGAGCAGGTACCTTTCTGCCACGTGCAGCTGCATACAAATACTTCACCCACATGCATAGTACAGAGAGTGAACAGCATCTCTGTGAGCAGAATTCAGCCAGACTGCCAGAAAATTCAGAGGAGCAGAAGGACCTTTCTCAAACCTTCTGAGGATCCCCAAGTTTATGGCTATTTTCTAATGCCCTACTGCGTGCCAAGGAGGTTGTGATCAGGCCTATGGAGATGGCATTCCCCAAGAAATAACTTGTCTTACCAGTCTCAAACTGCTCCTTCCATCTTCATGGAGATTATCCTCCAAAAAGCTAGGAATGTCAGAATGGCAGAGATGTCAGAGGTTGGAGGAAAAACATGACCTGGTGCAATCACCATGCCGTTTTGCCAGCCACCCTGAAATCGCTCAGCATCAGAAAGGATCTAAACTGAAAGTAAAAGTAAGTCATTTTTCTACATATGAGGCTAAAGAATCAGTTATTCTGTATATATAGAGACCCAAAAATAAAACCGTAATGCTCTACCCTGCCCGTTTTGTCTCACGTAGTGTTCCTTTCAACCAAACAGCCACTGAAGCCAAACTCTTCTGGCTAAGTCTGACAAGATCCCCAGTGGCTATCTGCTGCTTTAGACAACTCCATCCTCAAGAGTTGTCTTCCTTCAGCTGGATTTTTGACTTAAAAGAAAGCACCACAAGGCCCCCTCGCCTGCCTGAGTCAAAGCTGCCCCAGGGACGCCCATAATCCATGCTCTCTATACCTCATCAGACATCATGTGGAACTCCTTCCAAGGAAGTGCTCACCGCAGCAGTGGGAGTTTTTAACATGCAAGAAGTGACAGACCTGTAAATGGTTGCTGGACAAAACTAGCTGGTATTATTGCTTGACTTCATAGTAAACCAAGTCATTACACACTGTGAATGTGAATTTTTCTATCAGGCTTTTCTCCTTAAAAGCAGCTAGTTACAGTACAAAATTATAAGTTCAGCATCTAGCCAGACCATAAACAAATCATTCGTACAACCTGTATCTTCCTGATGACTGCTAAGAGAGGGTTCATGTTTCAGAACTACAACATGGATTAACTTCAGCAAGCAATATTTTATCACACATATTAAAATGATATTTTACACAGGCATGTAAAGTGACAGCCAGTAAAGCAGTCAGTTACTCTGACCTGACAGAGACTAAACATGACAGCAAGTCAAACAAACATGGGGACTATGGTTAATTCACAATAAAAAAAAAAAAAATCTCCCCTAAATATGGCTTGCTGGGATTGCATGACAGCATCTCGCAAGAGGAAAGGGGAAGCATCCACAATAAGCAAAGGGAAGATCTGAGCTTTAAAGGATAAGAAAACAGCTGCAGCATGTGAGTGGCGAGCAAAGAGCCACACAAGTTTGTGGTGAGTTAAATGTAAAGAATGTGAGACAAAGACATGCAGGGAAAGACTTGCTACTACAATTAATTTTGTGTATGGACTCATTAGTAGGTGAAGGAATTTGGCCAACATTTTCACGCCTGGTAAAAATGGCAGGGAAGGGATTAAGATGAGAGAGAAATGATGAAGAGAGACTGATTAATGTAGAAAAGAGTACATAGTTTTGTGGAAGAATGTCAAGGGACTAAAAACTCAGAAAAAAAGAAGCCGAAAATCATACCCAAAAGGAAAGATTCTGTAAGACACAGTCAGCACAGCTGTTAAAACTACTCACAGTGAACTATTACTGAACAAACTTCCTTCTCCTGGAAAGCAATGAAGATATATAGTGTCCCCTTTCCTTTAACAGATACATTGCAAATAAATGTATAAATCTGAATCCTCAAATGACTTCATTTCTGGTATGTGCATGCTGCATGGGGTTACCGAGAGAAGATGAAATCAATTTTCTGCCTCAGAATCCACCTCAGTGACAGTGCGCAAAAGTTACTTGAGCTTTCCGTTCCTATCTTCCCCATGTGTAAAATGAGAACAGCAGCACTTTGTTGCTTTACAAGACCTCTGTGAGGATAAATACTCTGAGATTGTGAATGCTCAGACAGTGATATCTGACAAGAGTGAATATACTGCAGTCTAATCAAGGCTTCTGCACCAAAAGTGAACACCCTACAGCTTTTATACAAAATAATATGCACTACTTTTTATGTTGCTGGTCTAGTCAATGTCTCTGCCGGCCAGCCTGATTTCACAAGTAGAAAACAAACTGGTAAGTAAAATTACTTCATAGTGTGCTTTTCAATCACCTACTTTAACCAAAAAACCTTCACAAGTCTTGGTCAAAAATATTAGATAACACATCCTATGCCGAGTTCTTTTTCAAAAGTTCTTGAAAGGGGAGACAAAAGAAATATCACGTAAGAGAGGATATGACAATAGCTTCCCTCACAACTTAACTATTTGACCTTCAAAGCATTTGCTGAAGTTCATATTTGTGCAGATAACTTTAGCCTTTTGGCTTTTTCTTCTTTCTATAAACTCTGCAAATTTGTTCCATTCATTCCCTCCAAGCAATTATTTATTCAGAACAAGGCTCTGTCAAAAGAATCTCATTCTAAATTGTTATCTTGATTCAGCCATGTGGAAATAGCTCTTCTTTTCAGTTGTGAGCTTTCACCTAAGTTGAATTTTAAGCTGCACAGTTATGGCTCTTGTGTAATTTTTCATTAGTTTAAGTTCTGTCTTTCATCCATAACTGGAACTGAACAAATCATTGTCAATAAATAATGCATTCAGTGATGTGAGTCTCAGTTTACAGAATATTTGAGATCAATCACAATCCCCTCAAATGTATTTCCTCTTCCACCATTGTAAAAAGAATTATTTTGGTCTTCAAAACTTCAGTTATATATATCATCTGAGGAACATATACACAACTGTTTCATTTACCCACTACTTCAATAAGCACACGTATAATTGAGTCATCTTGTAAATAAATACTTAATATTCTGAAGCAAAATTTTCTCAGCTATTATCGGTCATGCTTAGGAGATATTCTAGTATCTAGTATTCTAGCAAAAACAATTCTGTAGAAAATACACATTTCTGTTTCACTGAATACATTTGTGTCATAGTGTGAATTTAACTCTTTTCAAATATTTGTCCCTATAAAGTTTGCTTACGGAAACAGACAAAAACAAATATAAAACTAGCTGCCAAATTTACTCAAGTGTTAATTCACAGCAAATATACTTCTGCTGTATATACTTTTGCTGTATACTTGCTGTATACAAATATACTTTTGCTGCCCACTTTCTAGCATGCAGCTATACACACTAAGCCAAGCAACAAAACCTTCCATTGATATTGCTAAGGTCAACATCTTTATGATTAAATTAGAATGTTTTAGCCAGCCTCTTTCAGATGCAGTAGGAGGACTTGTTGACAGTTCTGGAGAAAAGATTAATCCAGTAGTCCAGACATATATTTCTTCTTTATATTACAAGATAGACATTAGATCCTGAATACCTATCAGTATTATACGCCAGAATTATATGCTAGTATTTATTTTACTGGCTCAAGTTAAATAGCTCCTGGATTCCTGATTACACCAAGTACTGCAGAAAACTAACATGTGAGGAAAACAGCCATCCATATTAATAGTCCACAGAACTTGCTTTCATACCTGAAGTGACACCTCCTCTGGATACATACTGGTTCGCTCCTTTATTTAAATGCTACTGCTTAGATTTCTATGTTTTGTTTTAGTGTACATATTTTTGACCAGAAAACTAAACAACAGCTTTTATATCACAATTTAATTTACATAAAACCTGATTTTTAAAGAATGTAGTCAAGGGGTTGGACTAGATGATCTCTAGAGGTCCCTTCCAACCTTAAGCATTCTATGATTCTATGAATAAAAGGAAATTTTAGCACTGAAGACAAATGCCTGAAAACAAATGCTATCACATAACTCTCTTGAAAAGGAAAACAACATAGCATTCATCTAAGAGAGTTTAATCCAATTTTCTCACCTTTCTGCAAATTATGCACCCTGAAATCTTGAGAACCTGAACTCCTTGGTAAACTAAACAACTAGTTTTAGATAGCTTTGTTATAGTTACATTTACTTCTTGGTTATTCACAGGTGAGTTATCCAAGGTGGTGGCTCAGCTGGGTCTTGCTCTTCCACAAAAGCCTTTGGCCACCACTCAGGTCAGTATACCACAGAGCCCCAGCCTTTGCATCAGCCTCTACCCAGCTACCTGAACCTCGCAGAAGGAGGTTTACAGCCTATGAAATTCATATCTATACCAAAATCTCCCTTAGAGCTGTTCTTTGAGAAAGTTTTCAAAGATGAACATATTTAACTTGTGGCAGCCCAATTTATACCATCAGTATTATCTGTGTTTTCACTTTACACAGTTTATTTCCTATTAACCCAGAAGATTAAGTACTAAATATGGCCACTTTTTAGTTCTGAATCTTCATGAATCTTCACAACTCTTCAACTTTTTCTGTATATATATATATTTTAAATCAGCCCTCCAAAACGCTTATTCTTTTTTTGCAGTTACACACTTTGGTATGGAAATTAAATTAATTCTATCTTTCTCTCTCTGTCTTCATACTTTCACATTAAAGCAGTGGATCTATTTTTTTATTCCTCTTGCACACATTATAATCAAATTACTTCACAGCTCATAATTTAGGGAGAATAGACATTGCCAGAGATGAACCTGAGGAGATCCTCACCCAGATTTTCACACCTTTCAGAGTGACTGTGGCTAGTATCACAGGAGAAATTTGGGGTGAAGGAAACCCAGAAAAATTGCTGCATGTATCTCCCTCTCAAAAAAGAAAAAAAAAAAAAAAATCTGTGCAAATTGCCTAGAATACTCAAGGCTGTTGCTATGCACATTCTCAGAGATATGTCAAATTGCCAGTTGCTCCTCGCACTTCCCAAAAGATCTGATGTGCTTTTGGGAGAAACAATATACAGTTTTTACTTTACATGAGTCAGTTCAGAACTCTTTGTTTAATGGCACCATCTGGCAGCAGTGTTGTAGCTGTTCCTTTAACAATTACCATTTCCAAGGTGTACTGAGGCTATATCCAGTCTTGAGTATAGCTAGTGAATATCAAACATGACCATGTGATAGCTCTAGATAAAGGCTAGGGTTTTTAATAGTATATTATTTTACAGTTTCACAGGAAAAATAAGTTTCCTGCATTTGCAACCTGAATTTGTGCACTTTGACATGCCAGTTATAGAACCTGAGAATGTTTATTACTTAGGTAAAGCAAAGTAGAAAACAAAGGAAAATAGTTTCTAGTATAAATCCAAGGGGAAGTTTACCTGAGGTCATTATCTGATCTGACTGTTGTTTTGGTTCAGAGCAATCATTTCCACAATCTGTCATTTCAGATGCAAAAATTAAAAGCGCAATCCAAGAACCTGGGACAGGATATATTAACAAAAAAAAGACACTTTCTTGATAACCATGATTTACAAATTATTTCTCCTTTAATTTAGAAAGGGAATTATTACTGCTTACTGTAAACCACTTGCTGGAAGAGAACCTATGCCATTCAGTTCCTAGGCACTCGCTCACGGACTGCGATCCTGCCACCTTTCTGTTACCTAAAGAAAACACAAATTTCCTCAGATATGCTTCAAGTGGAGGAGAAAAACAAACTAACCAACCAAAAAAAAAAAAAAAAGGCAAAAAAATCCCCAAAGGCCTGGAGACTAAGCTCAGTTTCAGTGAGCTGTTACTGAGGGACTCTCTGGCTATATTTGTGCTGTGTGGCAGATGTGCTACTTGCATGGCCTGGTCAAGTTGTCTTGATTATCCACACATGAACAGGGTTGAGGAACCTGTCACCACTCCCAAGTGGTCTGTGCACTTCGATTTTCATAACTTGGCTGCCAGAGAGCTAGCAGTATGGGTGAACACTGAGCTCACTGAGAGATGGCATCAAGTTTTGGCCAAGATGAGCACAAGACCCAGGAGCTGGGAAGTGCTCCCAGTTTAGATGAATGTGCTATCATGAGCATTTCCTCTATGCCTGTTTGAGGAAGTTCCAACCCAACAATAAACATTCTAAGGCAGCAAAAAACATGTCTTAAAATGTGCAGAAACAGCAAGAGCTTTTAAAGAGATGGTCATTTATATTTTAGGCGTGAGAGTGCTGGAGATGAGGAAAGAAGACATAGCAGGGTTAACACCGATATCACTAATGGCAGTGCAGCACTGCCCTGTGCACAGTTTAGAACCCACCTACCAAATTTAGATGTAGACACATAGAAGAGCATCTTACACAGACTGAACATTAGTGCCCGTCTGCGAGTGCTCTAGGAGAATTAAATCTTGCAACAGTGGAGCTGAAAGAGCTACACTAATCCCTGGATCCAGGTGCAAGTTAGAGCTCCCCTACCTTAATCTGTGCGAGCTGGCCCTGAACCCAAAGGGGCCTCCACCACGTAGAGATTGACGTATTGGGTGAGGCTCCAGGGACAGAAGTATCAGCACCAGATGAGGCCTCCTCACAACAGTCTTCGGTTGCTGTTTGGGAATATGCAACAGACTTATTACATTAACTCATGAAAATAATTCACTCACTCTATGCCTCAGGTGCCCTATTCAGAAATACAAATAATGTTTCTTTCCAGCCAGGATTTATTAACATCAGTAAAGCACTTAAGAGTTTGAATGGAAGTGTTTTCTCTATAAATATACGCCAATAACATTGCACACTGAGCTACCATTAACAAATGTAGCTAAAATACATTTAGGGTTTCTGGGGAATCTGTGTGCTTCCAGAAATTTCTAAAGAGCTCAGAGAGCAAAGGCTATGAGCTGGCTCTGCTCCATTAATGTAAGCCCTGCTCCATTAATTTTTGCCTCACATTAATCAGGCAAGTTATCAGATATAATTATTCCAAGACAACATAGGACATGCAAGCCCAAATTTTCCTTTCTGAATGTTAACAATAACAGTCCCTTTTGCCAGAAGCTCTTTACAAATGCATGCTAAAGAAAACAGTACACTAAATTAAAGAGGGCTATTAGACACCTCATAACATTAATTGGCATTTTATAGCTCTTTATATGTTCAAAGAAAGATGGACAAATTATCCAATTAATCCAAGCTGTTTGAGTTTCTTCTGCTTCATTGTATCAGTCAGCTCTGTGCCTGGCACATGGTCCAGGACCCCTGTGCCAGATGCGGATGGGCAGTAAGTCCTTTTGCGTGCTGACCAGCTGCCTGCAGCCCCCCAGGTCACGTGTGAGGGAAGAGCCCACAGAATTCACTCACAGACCTTCGTGGGGAAGAGCCCACAGATGCAGTCAAAGGCTGCATCTATTGCAAACTCTTCAAAATGCAGATTCTGACTAAAAGTCATCCTGCTATAAAAACTGATGTGACCTTGCATGCCAGGCAGTTTAAGGAACCTGCTAGTCACCTTCACTGGGTCCATGGTACCTGGAGCAGGGAATAAGACCCGGCACACCACAAGCCAACAGGACACGGCCCTAACTGAAAGGGAACCTAAGAGGACAAACTGTTGTCCAAGTCTCAAACTTAACAAGTAGTACAGGGTGGGAAACTTAATTCCTGTAGTATTCCTCCAATGTACCGCATTCCCACTTTCCAGGGCAGGAACTCTGGGCCCAGATTTCCAGGTCAGGAACTCTAGTGCAGTGAGGTCCACATGACTACAGCCAAACACCAAGAGCCAAAACAGAAAGGTGACCTCGCAAGCTCAAAGCAATGTACTGGATGAGTTGCTGGTTTCCTTTAGGTCACTCAGGGCATCACTGAGGGAAGGGAGATCACTCAATCAGCAACAAAACGACGATTGAAATTTAGACCCTGAAAGACCACACACAGTCTCCCCAAAGCTTTGCCACCTCTCCCTAACAAAGTTTCTTCTCCTAATGCAAAATTACAATTATAAACAGGTTAAGCCAAACAAAGCTCAAGTATGCTCTCTCCTCTGCGGAAAAAGGTAAGAGGAAGGTTTTCTCCAATCTCTCAGCAGACATGTTTGGGCAGCTAAATGGTTTAATGCATATGACTGAACCACAGGGACTGTCCGCATGGGAAAAGTGAAGAAAAAGCTTTTAGCCCAAACCTTGGCGAAAGAGATTTGTCCTGTCAATGAAAACTTTGATTGATGTAACCTATCATCTTTCCTCATACCCCCAAGTTCACTGCCAGCTAGGCCTCAGCTTGAAGCGTGAGGGAAAATCTTGTGATATGTTATTGATCTCTGCTTGACTCTCTGTGGTGAATATGCAGTCATGTTGAGCATACAGCTAAAAATAACTCTCTAAAAAAAATAGGAATTATGTAAATAGCTGAAGTGATAGCCTATTAAGATCAAGGGTAAAATTGCCTTTGGTTTTAATGGGATCAGTATTTCACAAAGTGATATATATATATATTAATCTATGACAAATTCTCCTTTTTTTAATGATAGAAATGAGCTAAAGTGGAAGCAATTTATCCTATATCTCTAAAGATTCCTTAAATATTAATCCCCCAATCCCCTTTTTAGGTTTTTCCATGGGATCACTATGATATTTCACCTATGTCTGCTTTAATCGTACGATAGACAGTGGTAGAGCAGAACTCTGGTGTTGCGGGAGGGTATTTTTTTTCTTTCTCCAAATTAAACCTAAATAAACTTTGACTGTAGCACGATCAGTCAGGAACGTCTAGCAAAGGCATTTAAACATCCTCACTCATAAACAATTCAAGCTGCACCAGACTCAGACATTCGGATTAGACGCCCTAAAGATTTCAGGGGGAGTTCAGTTACGACTCTGGCTCGGTGACCTGGGCTGCAGAGCAGATCCCAAACTAAAAGGTACATTTTCTGTGCACCACGCAGAGCCTCACTCCCGGTGCCCAGCACATAACATTCCAGAAGTAAGCCCGAATCCTAGGGCTGGTGAGTATCTAAATCACAGCAGGATCAAATTATGTCTCTTGTTCCGTCTTCAGAAGTAACAACGTTAGACAAACTGCATAAGCCATTCTCTAAAAGTTCGGCTGAAGAACAGAAATATGCCTAAGATTGAAATATTTTAGCCTTTCTTTTACACCTCACTTACTTGAAAATTAGTACTTATGCAAACCAGTCTAATAGCCCTCACTGTACTGTTTTGCCCAAACCAGCAGGCCTGAATTTGTTGTCTAAAAAGGCAAAAATGCTTTTTTTTTTGCCTTTATCTCTCCTTTCCCCATTCTGTCTTCCCAAAAGCCAACCCCAGACCTCTCAACTCAAAGGTGCTGCTTGCCTGCAACACCATTCTCGAAACTGCAGTCAATGCACAGAGTGAAACACCTACATAAATCTTTCCAGTGCCGGGGTTCAAATCCGCTCTAGTGCATAGTTGTATCTGGGTTATCTTTGTGCTGGCCATAGAAACCGGCACGAGTGACAAGTGTAGCGTGACAGGACTCAGCAACACGAGGCAGGTTTTAGCACAGTGCCCAGACGCCCCTGCGGCGCGGGCAAGCTGGATGCTTCTGCCGGCGGGAAGGTAAACGGCTCCTCACTGAAACCCACCCTTCTTCACAGGGCCTCACGTGTAACACTAGAAAGTGTCTGTCAGCCCTCTCCTCACTCAAAGCATTTTGTGCCTAACTCTTTCCTTCAGGACATTCCTTACTCCTCATCACTGAGCAAAGGTACAGGCCCATCAGTTCAAGGGCTATTTACTAGACACCACTGGAAAATCTAAAGGAAAGTCAGGATTTTGATTTTGATTTTTAGCTCAAAAGCACGTCTGTCCAACTAAAACCTGACCGTAGATTTGCTTACTACACAGTGCGAGCGCTCTTAGTTACAAATGTATGCGCAATGTGACACCAGGCTAGCTTGTGTTTTCCCTTCAAATCACTCTTTTACAGATGCCACTGATCTTTGCAAAGCAGAAAGGAGGGAGGAAACAAACAGCTAGGTACAACCTTGATGCAAGAGGCCTAAATCTGCAGAACACAATGAGAACTTCACCCATTTAGAGCAACGTGAATAACCAACACAAAGTTCCGTCTGCCTCTTTCTGCACTTTATATGATCTATAGATAAACTTAGCTATATGTGATGAGCCCCTGAACATGCTGACAATGGCTTCATACTCATTATTCAGTCAAATATAAAGTATTTTTAATCTATTAAACCTTCATCTTCCACAATTACTCCCCAGGGCACAATAGATAATGAGTCAGCAGGCATAGGTTTAATTATCAGTTTTTACTGTAAAAAGATGATGTTTATTGATATCACTATCAGACAGACACTGAAATGAAGCAGATGTTAATCTGAGGTTAAGCTCCAGGAGGCGCCTAGCAGTCTGACCAAAGGGACTAATGTTCATCAGATAATAAAAGAGGAGCGACTTCCCTCTCTCCCTCCTTCCCTCCCTCCGGAGGCCTGCACACAACTACTGCCTCGTTCTGAAAATTCCTCCTTGCACCATCTCCAACCCAGTCCACACAAAGGCTTGCTTGCTAATGCAAAGCTTTCAGTCAGCTCCAGACTGTTTAATCTAACATCCTATTTTGCTTATATAGAAACTTTATGATTGCGTTTGGTTTATTTTTCCCCAGCACATCTTAAAAGATGATACCAGAGAAGAAGAACAAATAAATAAAAATAAAGTGGTTACAAAGTTGTTCTGGTATTACTGTTAGAAAGTCTGTCACCAATTCTGACTGTATCCAAATCAACTTTAAATAAAACCACAGAACAGCAAATCTCTGTTCTCTAACTCAAATGTTACTGCATAAAGGAAAGAGACCTTCAGTAGGCAAGGAGGAGATGATGAAATAACCGCAACTTTCTGGGATTCTTAGAGGGCTGCCACTTTCTCATGTTGAGAGCAATGCAGCGATATAACTAAAAATATAGTGGCAGCTGACAGATACTGAAATATATTAGTGCTTCTTATGAATTAGAATATGCTACAGGATGGTGCAAATGATCATTTAAATGGATCATTTTCACAGCTATTTCAGGGATACACCTTTTTCCTAGTAAGAACGTTTCTGTCAGCTTCAGTGAGGAGGAATGAAAAACTCATGTAATACTTTTCTAGATAATCATTAGGGCTGACATTGTACATCAACACCATACATTTGTGTGTGGTGTTATTAAAAATGTTATTTTTTTTATTATCATTGTTATGTTGCAGCACCACACAGATTCTCCTGCCTGCTCACAACGCAGAAGTGGCATGGACTGGCCCTGTGCATGGGTTTGCCACATGGACACAGCTGTCTTGTCTAGACCCAAGCTCATTTAGAGCTGGTGGTGAGCTGGTGAAACTGGCTATTTCTGTGCTAGGCACTGTGCAAAAGCAGGACACCAGAAGTCCCAAGTGTACAAAGAACCCATTGTCTCAAGAGACACAGATAAATGTGAGAGGAGACACACAGATAAAGTACTGCATTGTACTTTAAATAAAAGAGCAGCAAAGTGGCTCACCTGGGAACCAGGAGATAGTTTTTCCTGGATTACATTGGTGCACACAGTCCCTTAGGACATATTTCCTGTGTTAGGGTCAAAGCCAAAAAGAGTTTGACAGAAAACGAGAATCCTCTCCTTGAGATCCTACTCTTACCACCACCAGAGACTTAATACTTAGACATAGAACCCTCAACAAGTTTACATCAGTATATGCTTAAAATGATTTAAAAGGCTTGCTTTAAACTACTAGGAAGAAAGATTTAATACCACGGAGACTGACAGAGGTAATGAGGTGAGGAGAAACGATGCTTTTCTCCAACGAGAGAGAGAGAGACAGAGACCGAGCTTTGGAATTTCAACTTGCAGAAGTAGATCATTTGCAAGAGAACCACAGTTAATCTCTGTGCCTAACTGAAGTGAATTTGTGGTTTCATTTCAGCCCCTTTTGGACTGTTTTTTATGTCAAAATTATGCAGTTGCTATAATTTGTCTCTCTTCCAAGATTTACTGAAACAAAGGAAACATTTGAATAGGATTTGAGACAACTTCTTTCTCACCCATCAGGAAGGTAATCCCCAACCTTCAGATAAATGTAGCCATGTGGTTTCCAGTATTCTCACTCCATATGTCTTCACAAACACCAAATAGATCTAATTTAAGACGACATTTTTTTTTCCCCATAGATCAAAAGGTTATAGTGATGGACCTTGCCCAGGATGATCCAGACCTTCATCCATATAATGCCTTCATTTGTACTCCCTATAGAAAGACGAACTTCCTGGCACAGAAATCAGGAGACAGGTTGTAGTCACTAATGTATTCCAGCTCCTTCCTTCTCAGTGATCTCAGCTGTAAAATGGACTGGAAACATAATACCTAATATGAGACTTGAGCTTTACATGCAAAAAACTCTAAAAAATTATCACCACTGCAATTCTGAAACCTAGCCCAATTAAAGATAAGTTTTGTTTGTGTTTATGCACTCGCATAAGGAACTTTTGACAGTGCAGCTGTTTTATCCCAAATTACACCTCATGGCACTCTGACCACTGGTTGAGCCCAGAGATGGCCAGTTCCCCTTGCAGAAAAAGACCAAATAGGATGAAACCTTGAGGTACCAAAGCTCAAGCTGTCCTGAAACAATCAGAGCATCCCTACCTCCTGTTTGAGCTATTAGGTCTGGCACTGGGACAAGCAGGTCAAGCTAGGAGAAGAGCAGCTGAAATGACAGCTGCCAGATGGGCTTCAGAAATACTAACCTGGAGTGTGTCCCTCCACTTCTTTCTTACTCTTGCTACTGCAGGGGATATCTTCTCAGAGCTGGGAGACATGAAAAAACAAACCAAACAAAACCGAAAGCACAGTTCTTTACACGATAATTTCCCATTGGTTAAAGGATTTGGATGTCCAGTTACTTCTTTCCATGGAAGAAAATGATGAGCTGGACAGGATTTTCTTTGAAATCGTATTGACACACTGATGCAACATTGTGCATAGAAAAGTCTGTATGGCACACTGTGGCATTTCCTTCTACCATGATTGGGCAGAAATTTTATATAATACAGTGGCATAAATGCTGACAGGCTTCTGCAAGACTGTTTACATTTATTTTTCATAACCCTGAGAAATCAATCTGTAAAGATGACCCATAAGAGACTGCATTTAGCTCTGAAATGTTGTCCCGAGAGACTACTACTTTCTTGCAGCTGACACATTTTACAGAGGGTATCAGCACATGGATTTGCACCTCTGCTGTGTCATGAGGAAAAAAATGCTATTGTTTTAATATGCTACACTGGGACATTAAGCATTGATATTGTCAAGTACTACTTTACAATTCCCATTAGATTTGTTGTAAAGCACACATTTATGAAATAAAATATTGCTGTATTCACCTATAAAACTGTGTTATAACAGTACTAAGAATCTGCTTTTAATTAGAAGTCAAGAAATTCACAGTTATAGCTGGAACTCCATCCTTTCCTAAACCCATGGTGCGTAAAATTCTGCGACTCACCCGTGAACAGATTCTACACTCTTCATAAAGGCAAAAAATTCACTGCTGTAACTGAGGGGTGAGCACAACAGGCATAAAGGTTTGGAGCCCGATGGTATTTTGAGGGCATTCCATTCCCCTCCTGCCGCAAGGCTTCCTGAGTGACTTAAACTGCAGGAATATAGCAAGACAAGGAGACAAATCAGTATCCATCACTGAAATAGATTTCAAAATAGTGTTAGTTTTGTGAAGCAGGAACATTTTCTACCTGCACATAGAGACAAGACCTTTATAGTCAAGTTACATCTGAAAGTAGGTTAATGCTTGCAAAGATTCAGTTTTAATGAATTAAATTTTATTTGTTCTAAAATGGCAATAGGGATTTAGCTGCTAGAATACAATGTTGATTTAGCAGCAAATTCATATTTTGGTGTAAATCCATTTAAAATTGTTTTGTTCATGAGTGAAGCAAAAATCCAGAGGGGGAAAGGAAACAAATGAATATAATGCACAAAGGGGCTGAATTGATGTTGCATGAGCAATTTAAAACATAACATTTAACAATTTTCAATTCATTGGCTTTTCTAATATATAAACAGATGTTCATTTGTGGGCTTTTTGTAAGTGTTATGCTATACATCTAACATTCACAGTTTCTTTAATACATTTTTTGAAGTTTTGCTCTAGTTGAGGCATGTCCTCAACTAGAAATGTGATTAAAAAAAAGAAAATACTCCCAAAGCCCTCCTCAAAGAAAAAAAAAAGGGGGGGGAGGGGGAAAGGAGGTTTAAAGTTTAAGTAAAAAAAGAGTTTTAGTGAATGCAAACATTCTTAAAACCTAAAACCAGTTTGACAGTTAGTCAAATCACACCTCTGGTGGGTATCACCAGGTATTTAAAGGGAACCTTGAAAATTCCTTTCGTCAACTAAGATATCATACCTTCAGATGACTTTCTGAAATTTACCTAGACCTTGGGATCTGCAAAGTTCTGCAAGATATCGATAGATCTGAAAAAAACAAATAAACAAAATCCCACACTCTGCCGCACTGGAGCTGTAAATGGAAATCTTACACAGATTTACCAGACCTCAGCTTTTGCAGCACTCATTGTAACCATTCAGCAATATGGGCATGCTGCTGCAAATTTCCAATCACTTCTCTTTTCAGTAGCCAAAAAGACAAATCATACAGTCACAACTATATCTGCCTTTTAGAGTTTTAAAGAGAAATATATCCTGCTGCATAGATTATGAGTAGATGGATATATCATTCATTTAACACTTGAAATACTGAAGCAATTCAATGTTAGGTCCCTTACATCTGATAGGATGAAAAATGCTAAATTAAAGATTAGTATTTCTGGAAATATCTGAAGCTCCTATTTGAGGAAGTGTCAACTGATATTGCTTCTTTGCTGTAGTGCTGCTGAAGACAGATGGTTTTGTTACATCAATCTGTGTGTTCCATTGGGACTAGGTAGTCACACAGTTAGCCAGACAGTAAGTAGATACAGTTCGGCCAAATAACGTGTAGAAGGCTATCAATATTTGATATATGTTCTCTCCTAGCTGGAGTGCAACAGTGGGGAGGTGTGTAAAATGCTGTCCAGAATGGATACAGGTTGCAGAGTGGCTCTATCACTGCCCTGCCCAGAGCCATCCGCTCTTCTCGAGCATCTCTACGCTGAGGACCCAGAGCACTTCAGCAATTGGCATAAGAAGCTGAGCTGATCCCACAGACGTACCTGGGCCATGTTCAACCACAGTCTGGGCCAAGGATAAGATCTTCATCCTTCGCAAAAGCTTACTAGTTCTCCTGAATACCACATTCAACTTGGTGATAGCTCTCTGATATATTCACTGCCTGCTGCTAGAACATAATTAGTTCTGTTAAATCTTAACCAACTTTGCTACATGCTAATGTAAAGAGAGAAGCACATAATCATATGTTTGAAAGTAGCACAAAATATTGCACCAGACATGGTAAATTCACATATGGAAATGACAGAAGGAGGTCTGTAAAGAAGAGTTTCCATGAATTTATGTCACATGAGAGGTGATTTAGACTTGTCTTTGGAAAGTCCTGTTCTTATGAATCATTACTTTTAACAACTATTTCTTTATTCCTTCTCCCTGTTTTAGACTGCTTGCACAATAAATAAAACTCCCTTTTTCTTTCTTATTTTAAGATGAGGAGGTTTAAACCTATCCTCATTTAAGACGATTCCTTTGGGAATTTGTTTGGCTTCCATGTTTTTGTGGATGCTTTTTACCTATGCAGAGCATGCAGGATACAGCAGATAAATGCAAATGCTTAATAGTGTACTAAATATGACCCTTTGATTTTGCAAATGGGAGGCAGAGGAATATTACCTAGATTACAAAGCCATATAAACGTAAGGTGGAGTGACTGGTGATAGAACAATGGATGGTGAAAGAAGTAGCAAAACCCTAACTAGAAGAAAAAATACACATTAAACTGGAAAAAAGGTGAAATGTGAAATCCATCCCTTTTCTATAAACACATGTGGAAAGAATAACACCTAACCTTTTTATGCTTGGCCTCTTTTTTTCCCCCTCTACATTCCAAGAGAAGATCTGCCAACTTTTGGCCGTATCTGTTTCTCTTCTGTTGTTTGCCAATATTAGTGCACTCTAGCACACATTCTTTCTTAAGACTTCAAAATGTGTCATTTGTTAGGCCTAACTGTTTAAAGAACCCAGGCACCTTTACCTCCTTTGCTCGCCGCAAGCTGGGTGGTATACAGCACATTCGCATAGCCCAGCTTACACTCTGCAGGTTTGGTTGAATCAATTTTTAATTGAAAAGACTCTTGAACCAGACTTCACACTGGAGGCTTTGTGTTAGTGTAGATCAGAAGACCTTGCACTGATACATTAGAGTGCTTCTAATGCTCTCTTCATCCTTAAATACACACTGTAGCAAACATACCTGTGTTTTGCTTATTGAAGCCTCCTGATGTAGAGCTGCAGTATTTCTGTATGTTCGGTAAAGTATTTCTGAAATCTTAGAACAGGGTCTGCTTATCATTACACATAAAAACAGAGAGTGAATTCACCTATATATGAAAAGCTAGCCCAGTTTAACAGGTTTAGGGTTTAAGTTGGACTTCTGTGGGACATAGATAGAGGAATCTTGTTTGTAGATAGAGGAATGAATTTCACCTGAAAAAATTAATTAACATCACTTAGAAATAAAATATTAAGGGACTTAGGGTACACAGTAACCACTCTGGGCACATAAAAATGTGAAAATGGGGTTAGATTCAGATTTGATATAAAAGGAGATAACACTAATTGTGCTAAATCTATGTCCATTTTAACCAGACCTCTGTCTGTCTCTGAAGCAGCAGGAAATATAAATCTGAATCAACTTGATTGCAATCCTTTGGTTTTAATCCCAGCTTTCTTTATGATAACAATAATAGCACTTGGGATTATCTTCCAAAAACTCAAAAAAAATCCTAACCAACTAACCAACCAAAAAAAAACCCACTAAGGGTCAAGAATACTTATTCTCCACCTCTGTCTGACTCTCCTTTTTTTTTTTTTTTTTTTTTTTTTTTTTTAAATGAGCAGGAATCTTGCAAGGACAGGCAAAGTAGTTTGCTTGGCACCACACCATGTGTCATAGTGTCAGGAACAGAACCAAATGTTCCCGACTGCTCACTATCTGTTACTATTTAATAAAACAGTATCCTCAGACATGAAGCTCTGCATTCGTGCTTGGGAGGAATGTTGCATGAGGTGCAGAGGAGTAGGGAACCACTGGCTGGACCAAGACTTTAGGCTTGGTTTATTACTATACTCAGCCACAAGACATCTCAGAACCATTTTCAGCTGCCTCAGGTTTTGGTAGTGTTCAGCTCTGGGGCCATGGTTCCCTTGCTAGGATATAAATGGGCTCATAGTTTATTTCGACGTACTCACTTCGTATGATTGATAAACACTGCTAGGTGTGACATAGGAGAAAAATCTATCACAAAAACAACATACATTAAGCACTAGGAGATGTCTTCTTATATATCTGAGACTCTCATGTAGTGTTTAGTGCGCTTTTGCATTAAAACAAAATTGTTTTAGAGGTCAAAAATCATTGTATAGTGATCTTAAGGATAATGACAGTCAAAAAAGGCTGAACTTGGTTAAAACCAAGTTTACTTGGTTAAAACCAAGTTTAGGCTCTCATTTAGGAGATTTTGCAGAGGAGAATGTTACTTAAGACTAACTGCTGGTGACCATTGGAGAAATGAGGAAAGATACTATAATCTTACGCAATCCCAGTTTTGGTCTGTTCCCTTGACCTGGATTAACCTTTTCCCTTTTATCTGTATTTTAATTCCAAACACCTCAATCAAATGAGACTGTAGTCAGGTCTCTGCTAAAACCTTTAGTGAGCAACACTGGTTGTTGGTGGTTCTAACCGCTACTAAGGTGGTCAGAAATAAGGTTGAACTCTATTATAATTTCATATAAATACTATAGGCACTCTTGAATCTCCCAGAATTTCTAGTGGGTTTGGTCTCCAGTGAGATTTTCAGCACCTGGTTGTATTTGGTTTATTGATTCCCTTTTAAAATGACTGTCTTTCAAGAACTATTTAAAATACATGTTTCTTCTTAATTCACTATCTGGCATATACACTGCATAAAGGCTATGCAGAACTTGGCCCAACTTTCTTTTGCAAACAATAAGAAAAATAGAAAATAGCAAAAAGACTGTTAAAATCTTAATTTGAAATATTTTTGGGGGTGCACTGCAGCAAGACTGCAAGAGTTTGGGTGATTTTTTTAAGCAACATCCCTAATTATCATCTGCAAGTCTCCGTACCGACTATTAGAGTAATAACAATTCACTCTATTTCTTTCTCAAGTGGAAAAAAATTGCTAAGTTTATACATAGCACAGTCATTACTCTTACATAAAAACTACTGTAAATAGGCTAACAAAATATTAACTGTGCATTCTTTGCATTTACTGCAGTATACTTTAGCAATATCTACATTAACAAAGATTATGTCCCTTAAAATATATGCATTGTTCTGTCAGCTAAATATAGCATGTAAGACTTGTTTTTAATCAATAAAAAGCTCAGAACTTCACAAAAATTCCTGAGCTCTAAAACTAAAAAGCAATCAAAATGATTTTCCTTAAATAAATCTCCATTCTATATGGGCAAGAGTAGCAAATTCTTTTACAAAATCATTAAGTAGTCTTTTAATTGATTACATCATATTATTATTTAAGGGACTTACTAATGGACCTGGACTCCAGCTGCTCTGCTTCCCACTACAATTCACATAAAAGTAAGAAACTCCCATACGCTCTTTTACTTTCTTTTGAAACTGTTCCAAACTGGTTTGGATAAAGGCCATGGGGGTAAGGTGAGCATTGCTACACAGATTGAAAACTGGCTGACAGACAGGATGCAATCCCTAACAGGCACATGGTGAGAGCCAGGCCAATCAGGGCAACTAAGAGGTAATGTGGACAAGATGGACTATGAACTGAAGCTCCAGGGAGGTACGCGGTTTAAAGCTGGAAGCTTTGAAATTAAATAGTGGTATGCAGCCACGGGCATCAGGGGGAAAAAAAAAAAAAAAAAAAAAAAAAAAAAGAGTACCTGCAATTCAGGTGTTCTTAAAATTCATCCTGATGTCATATTCTAACTTCTTACTTGGCTCTCAGATTGCATGGTCCCAATCTCTGAGTGCAGAATTTCCCTCTAGGCTTTGGTCGAGTTCCTGCTGGTAACTAGTAGAATGAGTTAGAACCACCCGGCTTAGCAAAGGGAGTAGGCAGAGGGGACACCTGCTTGCTTTGAGACTTCTACCTCTGGGCTGAGGAGGAAGATGCAGCAGTGTTGGGGGTTCCGGTCCAAAAGGGTTTACAGCACCTTTAAGATAACTGCTGCAGTAGTTGCCTCAAAGTCAAGGTCATAAGCCTTGAAACTGTAGGATATTTAGGCTAGTTAGAAGGGAACAAGGCTTTTCACTGGTCTGAATCTAGTCCATTTCAGTACGGAGGAGTGCTTAGAAGTTAATCCCATGATAAATGGGTTTTATGGAGTTGGCTGTTCCTGGTCCACATCAAAACTGGCATTAAACAGCAATCTTAATAAAAAGATCAGAGGAAAGTGAGCCAACTTACGCTATCATCCTTGCAGATTGTGTTTGGGGTGCATTCCTGGGGATCCGGGGGGGAGGCTTCTAATGCCACTAACATCTTTCCTTTTCACATTTCCAGAGATAAAGACGGCAAGTTATCAGGCAGCAAAGCAATAACACCAAGTGTGTACTGAAGACTAACTGAGCAGTGTAGGCATCATCCTGAAATAACATGAGATAAAATGACTCCCAACAGGACAAAAACACAATATATATTAACAAGATAGAGGCTCCCCCTAATCCATCTTGACTCTTTTTTTTTTTTTTTTTTTTGGGTAGAATTGTCAGGAACATATTTATCCTGAAACAGATTCCCAGGATGGATTTTTTTGGCTGGATTGATAAAATTCTGCAAAGCTGCAAATGATGGCACATAAGGACTTAAGTGAGATGAGTCATACATTCCTCAGACTAGGAACCATCATACTACCTATGTGCGTTATGAAGGCGATTGAATCATTCCTCATTTGTTTATGATGAAAATCAGGCTTTAGAGAACTGAAATACTACACTAAACAAATCCATTTTCTCCACGGCTCTTCAGAATTCTCCAATAGATTTCTCACTTCGGGCTTGCCAAGCTTTTTCCCATCATGTTTCTAAATTTCTCTTACAACTAAATATGATGTATGTTCAATTAAAAAAAAAAAAAAAAGAGAGAGAGAGAGAGAGAGAGAATAACACTAGGATTTGAAGTCAGTACCAGGCTAGCTACACACACAAAATCCTAAAAATTTTCAAAAGATTTTCAATTTCAATATACTTGAAAATAAACCAAAAAAATAAGATACCTTCAGGATTCAATCACTTGAATTCAACTGATTTGCATATAAAGCCTGAGAATAACATCTTGGAGATTAACCTGAAAATATATCCTGGGACCGCAGATAATATTTCTAGACATTGAAACAGCGACATTCATAAATAGAGCCATTTAAATATACACAAAATAGAATACCTATCAAGTATAGTATAAAGGAATTAGATACAGGGCTTATACAGGTTTGGGAATTGTGTAAATAAAACCTTAAATAAAAACTTACTTTATTAAAGCCAGGATCTAATTGTGAGCTGTAGAATACAATCTTCCTCAGTACAGATCCTCTAAGTGGTGCTAGAAGAACCCGTTATATGTGCAAATGCTTCATCAGCACATTATACTGCAGCTATATGAAACCAATGGAGCTGTCAAAAAAACATGACATTGTTTGACCAAAACTAGACTGTTGCACTCTCTTCTACTAAAATGAGAGGGACACCAGGATTCTTTTTTACTTTATTTTATAAACAAGAGTTTCATAAACATACAAATAAACCAAATATATTAGATTTATGTTGAAATACCACCTCAAGATTTTAATACTAAATATTATTTTGAATTTAGAGCAGAGTTTAAGAAATACTTGAAATTTGTAATACCCTAATAATAAAAAAGATTTTCATATCTCATTCTCTAAAGACAATTAACAAATTCAAAACTAGATCTTTAAGGTGGAGGAAAAAGAAACAACCAAAACATGGGGTAGAATATGAAACTCTAATATCTAATTTGTTTAAAACATCTTTGTTTAAACAAGATTCACAATTACAAACCTGTATTTGCTTTGCTCAGAGAAACTTCAGTGTTGACCATCATCCAGCACAGCACTTTGATTTTAAGCACAAAAACATACTTCAACAGCAATAATCAAAGTGCAGGGATCAATGTAATTTTTCTATCTAACTTTCAAGGAATCCAAATGTGTTACTGCATCAGGGCTTTCCTAGCTAGACTATCTTTTCATCAACCTATACAAGATCACTGATGAACTGTGAAAGATCAGGGAATCCAGTCGAGAGGCTTTTAACAGCGTTAATGAAACTGAACTATACTGAACTTAAAACCCAATCTAGTGGCTCAACCCAACAGTTGTCTTCTCCTGGACACAATTCAGTATGCCAACATTACTCAACCCCTTCACTTGCAATGGAAGCTTTCTTCCTCCCATTCATTCAAAAATTGCATCTTCATTGCACATGTTTTCAGCTAACATTTTGGAAATGCCTATCTTACAATGCTATTCTGGTATCAGAATGGATGTGATTGGAAAACAGCCTCAGTAATTCTAAACCACCAGTACAAATCACGTGAAAAGAAAAACAAATAAGTGACAACTTTCCGTACAACAGAAGATTATAATTGTCATAATTCAGGCACTTTGGGCTGAATGCTCACGTTTACACTATCAGAAATCAGAAGCAATTCTGTAAAGTTACTGAGGTGTGTAAAACTGTGTTTGGGCAAGAGATCAGAGCCTTTCATTACTGTCTTCCATCATCAGCCTACAGAGTTGGTAAGCAAATGACAGCCACTATTACCCAGCTAATGAATTTCAAGTGGTAGGTAATGTAGTAGAGTTTAAAGATATCCAGCAGTTATAATAGTAGACTTCAAAAACAGAGGACTGACCAATGCTCCACAATGAAAACAATATTTGCAATACAGCTGATTTATAAATATTTTCCAAACAATTTGAAAACAGCCTCAGAAATTCAAGACCAGTGGTGAAATCACTTAAGATGATAAACTAACCTACAACTCTCTGTACAATAGAGCTATAAAATAAACACGTTAATTCTTCTTAGTAAGTAACTACAAGGGAGTCATAGCTGTTAAGACCGTCAGCTACAAGAAAAACTGATGTTTATTTTCCAGTTTTCCCATGGATTTTGAGAGACAGCACAAACCATTTTTTTTTGTGGAAGTCATTTGAAAACAAGAGTTGTTTGCTTGTTTGTTTGCTTCTGTTTATTAGCAGGGCTGAAAGCCAACTCTTTCTTATTGCCTCAGTTCAGAAGTAATCACACAATGGTCTGAAGGAATCTCAAAACTCTACACTGGGAACATTAATGGAGGGATCACCTTTTCCTCAGTTGTTACATCTCAGTTCATAGATGTGACCATCATCAATATCATACACTCACAAACAATCCTATGGTCCAGCAAAACTGAGAAATTTAGAGCTTTCTTATAAAAGCAGATACAAGAGTAAGACAGGTGAAGTTCAAGAAGTCTCACTGGTACGACAACAGTGCTGGAGAGAGGCTTATAGTGTCCATGAACAAAATTTTAATAAAGGGAATCATTTCAGCTCACTTTCCTGCATCCTCTTTGATTCCAGTTTCTCTGCAGTTGTCCTCGTTGTCTATTTTCTACGCCATTTTCTGCATTCTATGTGCATGTCTAAAGACCACCACTAATTTAGGAAGTATTTGTCTCTAACAAATCACCCATCAGTCTGTTTTCCCTTAATGTCCTTTAGCTGCCAGTTAAAGAACTTAGCAGTGTTAACTCTTCAAGTGATAACTACAGAGTATTTATTGCTAATGCATTGATCACAATAATTCTTTCCAAACAGAGATGACAGGGAAGGAGTGTCAAGGATTTCTTTGTTCTGTGTTGATTTGTGTTTTTTTTCTAATGCACAGTTTAAAGGAAAAAAAAAAAAAAAAGATTGTTTCAGTGTTTCACAAGTTCCCGTTCTCTACTTATTTCATCCCGCCCTTTTTCAACTCAGTCCAGGCTATTGCTAGTCTGGCTGCATCAGCAGACTGGCTGGGGCAAGTTCACATGATCCCCTTTCCAGGAGGAGTTTAGAACGGACACTCCGGGCATCCTCATGAGGGCTCTTCTCAGCCGCCCCGGGCTGAAGTGATTTCTTATCACCAGGAACCTCTTGTCGGCAGTCTTGTTCTCTTTCCTCTTCTGCCAAAGTCTCTACTGCTCTGTCATATGTTACATGCTGTTCTTCTACTGAAGAAAATAGACAATATTTTTATTTATTAATAACTATTATTTTACTATTTGTTTTTATTTAATAGTTGCTTATTAATTTATAACATATTATTGTTTATAATTATTTATTAATAATTATCCACTACTTTTTTTTTTTAAAGCCATCTGAGCATCTTTACAACAACAAAGCATAAAGAAAGCTAATGGCAGCTTTAAGACAGAAAAGCTATGAGAGAAAGAGAAGCTATAGATACCGAAAATTATAAAAATAACTCATATCAAAGAACACAAAAAGAGACAAACTCAGGAACTTGTGTCAGATTTTAAGAAATGACTTGTAAGAATATTTAACTTTTTTGTTTTTCACATATAAGAATAGCAAAAGTAATGTCTGTGACAAGACAATTACCTATCTGGCAAAATCAGAGCCCCTGATCCATAGCCCCCAAATTATTCACTGATATGGTATAAGACCTTTCTTTAATATACTTGTAAAAATATCATGTTATTTACCAGTCTTCCTCTCTAAAATGGTTGAATTGATTTTGCTAAAATTTTAAAATATGGAAAAAATCAGACACCTGTCATGGGAAATTTCTGTTCTATTGGCTATAGCTCCTAAATCTATAAATAAAAACAGAGCCTTCTAATGGGAAACATTAAGCATCCTTCACTGGACAACACACATTGTCTGTATTAGCCAAACCATGTAAACTGAGGCATGTTTTCTACTGTTGAATAAACTGTGTTCCCAAGACTTATCCAAGGTACTTAAACAAGATAGGCAATTCTGAAAATCTTACAGGATGCCTGACTACTCAAATATTCTCAAATACTTGTAATTTCTAAATAGCTATTGCAAACTTTGGGTCCTCTTGTAATGTTGGTGGTGAGAAGGTAAATTTGGTAAATAAGAAAAGCTGTTAACCATTCCCACCAGCTGTTAAACCATTCCCACCACCTCAGCTATCAGCAGATTCAGTTGCTATCTATAAGGAAGCATTTTCTAAAATTCAGGCTGGTCCAGCTGGTAGTCTGCAGGCTTGGAAACCTCTTGTGTGCTTCAGTGCTCTCTGCTGTCTTAGCAGGGGTGGCAGGGAACAACTCCTTTACTCAACTCATCTGTGTCTAAGCACCAAATATTCCACACAGAGTTGGTCAGCTCATTTAACACTTAAGGCATACCTGCAGCTGCTGTCACATGGCAAAAGGTTTCTGGGGAGATCTGGACTCCTCACACTACGACTGCCACTCATCCTGCCTGAATCAATAAGGACTGCCGAGGTACAACTTTGCAAAGATATATACTCCCGATCAATATGATGGACATAACTTACTTGCTATGAAGCATACCTTAAAAGTCCTACATAAATGCCAAAATTTGACATTCTTACTATCACAAGAGGCCTCTGTCTCCCTAGGAGCCCAAAAGTACTGTTGTAGCGTAATTTCTGATGAGTAATCTGCACAACGAAGGACTGAATGGTCTCTTTACAGCAGTATAAACACTGCTTCTGCTGTACAAGGCACAGGCCAAGAACATCATTCTTGTTTCTGTGTCTTCCTCTACCAGCCACTCCTCCTGCTCATACAAAGGAGAGAAGAGATGCAGTAAGGATGGATTTGAGAGGTCTGATAAGGTTACTGAGGGCGTATAGATTCACCATGGCATCTGATTCTTCTTCAGATTATAGCACTTCAGGACCTGGCTGGGTCCACAGCAAAACATCTTGGATAGCTTCCAAGTTCGGAATGGCTGCTCTTAGTTACACAAGAATAACAGGCCCAGTAAAGGTGAATGGGCATTAAGCAATAAACTGCATGCAGCTTTCTAGTCTCTAATGTGATGGAAAATGTCATTTGTCTCAACTGAGAAATACAAGGTGACAGGGATGGAAATTCTGTCACATAAAAATTCAGGACAGTAATACAGGTTTAGCAAAATAAAAGAGCAGATTTTAGAGTTCGGAATATTGTGTTTTCTCGGTGTAAAACTATCAGGGGCCCCACTAAAAGCCCAGTGATTTAATTTCTAGGAACACAACTCATTGCTATTGCAGCAGCACTGGCTGCCATATTGCCTGGTGACTCTCACCTTTACCTCCCTTGAGAACCACTGCCAAGAGAGGGATACACTTTACAGGCACATGAGAGCTCCTGTCTTTCAAGAAGAAAAAATGAGAAACAGACTGGTGAAAATGCTTTATATCCCTGACTGGTTTACATTCATCACCCTAACGTGGTCATGCATCTGAATTGTAATGACATTCTTCCCACCTCACCTTACTAGAATCAGTCTAACACTGGTACAAAACATGAACTATGTCTACAGCTATTACATTACCCAAGCAAAGCTCTTCCACAAAACTGAAGGAAATCTTAACTCACTACATTGTGAAGAACAAACAGGATGAAGATCTGCAGTTCGAAACTCAGATAGGTCAACCACATTAGTCTCCAGAGAGCTGTTACACTCCTTGACAACTGCAAACTGCAAAATAAATCCAATACACACAAAATACAGAGACACCAAATTAATACAGAGGGAACCAGGTTTCTAAAACCCAAGAGGCAGACTAAAAGAGACAGAATTTGGAGTAAAGGCCATCATTTTGGGATAACTTCTCCCCTGCAGGTATTTAAATATTAGAGCTGGTGACAGTGCTGGTCTTTTTTCAGAAAGTGTGCTGTCCTGGGATATCAAAGTAGTACCCAATCTCATGTTTTGCAAGAGAGATGTTCAAACAAAAGCATTGACAGATTCAGTGATCTATGAGGAGAATTGGTATCTGTGACTACATCTGTGAATAGGTCAAGCAGATGTGAGCAGATGTGAATATTTAGGCATGAGTTCATTTGCGTAAAATCTGTAGGCTCACAGCTGTGAGCACACACGTGACGGCCTCTGTCCAGAGGAGATCCAGCTACACACAGTTCTGCTTAACGTCTTTGACTGCACAAAGCAGAGCAACACTTCCTAGATGACAAGTCTCAGAAGAGCACCAAAATCTAGTCACATGCAGAAGTCTACCAGGGCTTCCAAACTGCTGGGATAAATTCAGCCTGGCTTATAGATATCTAAGAAAAATGTGAAAAATATGCTAGCCTAAATGTTGCCTCATTTGGCAGAATAGAAATAAAGGGAAAGATAAATGACACTTGGGCAATTTGCAGGTGTTGTTCTAGTATTATGATATCTAGGATTTGATATACATGATAAGGTAAAAGCCCTTTGCCTTCTGTGACAGCCAAGGCACATACGAGCAAGAAAGAGTCTTTCCCCTCCCCTAGCCTCATGGAAGAGCTTTAGGCTCTGCAAGCTGAGAAAGGAGCAAATTTCACAAAATTCTTGTCACTGCATACACACCAGCAGTCCCTATTTCAGCTTCTTCATCAGTATTCCTAATGCTATGTACAATAACAGCATCCGAAGACCTTTACCAGAACCTTCAGGGTCACAAAACCAGCCAGACAATCTAAAGCATTTGCAAGGCATCCTTTAGGATGGTTAAAAATCCTCAGATTTGAAATTTAGGTATTAGATGGTATTCAACCCCTCAAATATTCCCCCCCAATAGATACAAAGTCATCTCTTTCTGGCCTTAAAGACCTGGGGAAGTAACATAAAGATTCAAACTTTGGGGGTGATGAGTAAAATAGAGATTTAAAGCTAATATATCCATCATCACAAAAGGAAATATATAAAGCCAAATTATTTTATAAACATGACCACTCTACACAGTTTTTATACCTTTCCAGCTACAGTATCTACATCTATATTTACTTAAAGTAAAACTAATATTAGAAAAACATTTATATAGTCACATGACTAGAAGATAAGTGCATCACTACAGCTTATCTCCAAAGCTTTATGCGTATAAACTCCCTCAACAGTCTTTTACACTTACATAATTGTGCTTATTCTAAAGAGCATATGCTACTTAGCTAATGTGATGCTATCCACAAGTGCAATGCTACCTATATCACAACAGCTCATTCGGAGCTGTATGGTATGTACGTGTATATGTACATACAAGATCTTGGTCTGCGTCACACCACACAGGAAGCTCAGACTGGGCGTAGAAATAGCCACACATACCAATTATGTCATTTTTGCCACCTTCAGGTTGCTGTGTCTTAGCAATGACTTGATGAAAATATTCTAGAATATTTCTTATGGTGTCTAGAATATATCTTATGGAGTCAAATTCTCATAATGCAAAAGCCCAATAGAAACAGGCCAGTGCAACGAGATCACGACAGTGCTTCTAGCTATGCCAACCAAGTGCAAAATTAATATTTTATACTCTCTCCCAAACTGCCAGATAACATCCTAGTTCTTTTTTCTTCACAAGGTAGCCTCTAATACAAAGACATTTAATTGCATCAACCCCTCAGATAAAGTTCAACATCTCATGTAGCACACACAACACTTGGCTTCCAAGAAGCCTTTTATAGGGAGGGCATACTTTCCTGTGAAAATAACTCTGTGATATGCCATGTCATCACATTGCCATTTCCTTAATTTAGAGCACAGTTCCCCAACTGTTGTGTTCAAAGCTAACAATAACACTGGCTAATAGTTGCAATACATCCAGGCAGCTGTGAACTTGAAGGGATAACAATGAGGTAAGATGAACTAGGGTTCACAGCAAAGCACTTGATGACTCTAGCAGTTATTTAATATATTTAAGATGTGAATTATTTCATGGATAATCTGAAGTGGATCCCTAATGCTCTTTGATCCTTCCTACTTCCCCCTCCACTCCAAATTAATATAGTTACCCAAGGCTTGTTGCAAGTAGGTGTCACGTTCTCACTGTCAGCGTGGCTGCTGCCATCCCTTATCGCTTCTGCATAGAGATTCTTCTTATAAAAGTTTTTACTTCTGCAACAGAGCAAAAGCTGAAACAAATTATTTCCCTTTGGGAGGAACAGATGCTTCTTCTTTTCACACTTTATTCTATATCTATTTACAGAAAATATGTATGCTTTGTTTTCTTTTGTTCATTTGAAGGGGTGTGTTAATTATAGCACAGGGGTTAAAATAGTTATTAGGCTCACTAGAAATAGAATTCATTAAGAAGTGAACAAATATTTTTCTAATGAATGACTTCTGAGAGATGGCACATTAGAAGCAATAGGCCTCGTAAGCAAACAGAGACAGTGGAAGTTAAAATTATGTTATTCAATTTATAATACATTCCTCTTATTAAGATTTAGGTTTAAACACATACAATAGATGGTGTTTGTGGATGCAGCTGAAAGAAATCTGAATGTACTTTTGTACATACTTGATGAATTACAGTGATGAAAGTCATTTCTACCTTTATCTGTAGTATTTAATGAAACTATCAGTTTCAGAAAATACTATGAAATAATTAAACCAAAGTTCTCAAAACCCCTGGAACTAAGATATTTCTTTGAGAAAAACAGAATGACCAACAGAATTAGCTCAAGCAAAAAAGGAAAAAAAAAAAAAAAAAAGTGCCAGTACACTGGACTGGAAGTGGAAAAAAAAGAAAAAAAGGATATGAATAGTCAGATCCAACTGGCTAGTTCCATAAATTCAAAAATTGTTATTTTTGCAGTTAAACAGTGATCACTTATGAAGTAGCATTAAAAGCCAACATAGGCTCCAACAGAGAAAACAGCTTCATAATGAGAGGTCATTTATAGTACTCGAGACCCTAATCAGTGTATCCTTACTGAATATTACACAAAATATTCATTCCGTTAGATGTCAGCTGTAATGAAGGTAGCTTACTCTAATTTTCTTTTTCTTGTCTATTTAGAATGAAATTTAATAGGCATGTATCAAAGAAAATAAGAATTTCCCCTTTATTTCAATACTGAATTGACATAACTGAAAAAGTGCACCATGCCATTACTACTATGAAAATTCAACACAGGTAAGATGTGGTTTCTGCTAGAGATGACAGAGCCCTGTGCCCACCATGGATTTTGCCCCTGGATTCTTTGTGACATGCTGCTGTGTGTTCATCCCCTCCTCCTCCATCACAAAAAAACATAGCAGTCCATAGTGGAGGATAAGAATGAGACTGCTCGTATGAAGTGAGATATGAAACATACGGCCCTTGGCATTTTGTGTTGGTTCTGGGGGCATGGTAAATATGGTAAACTAGTCCAATCTTATTTATCCGGCACTATGGCAAGACTGCTGTTGACACTTCAATCCTCACTAGGACGTGCTCGTTCTGTACTGCAGCTCACACTGCTGGTATAACTCAAATTGAGGACTCAGCGGTTTGAAAATTCATTGCGCAGGACTCTCAGGCCCTGTCCTCAAAGGGATGCTCTGTTCAAGAGGATCACTTTAATTCTACAGCTTACTTTTTAACACATGCACAATAACACATGCCAGATTGACTTGGTGAGCCTGGCAATCTTCATGCATGACTCTGAGCACAAGCAAGAGATGCACTGAAATCTAGTTGACTGAGCATGGGCAAGAAGGCAAGAATTCCTCAATCCTAAACCCTGCTCTGCTGCTGAGTTTTGCATGCTCATGGCCAATTTCTGAAGGGTTGTGTCAAATCTGTGATTCAGTTTTTATATGATTGAAAATAAATTAATGCTTCTTTGCTTCCCAAGAAAGACTGGCAGTTCAAAGAGTGCTACAGAACATTCAGACTATGTAAATCTAAAACTAAGAATATCACAGTTCTGCTCTCCAGGCTAAACTCACTGGACCACACAGTGCTTTGGTATTCTTGGCCTCCAGTTCACACATTTTTCAAATTGGCAAGTACAGATCACCTACTTTGTTTCCTCCAATTAAAAGGAGGTATGAGCCTGAATCTTACAGGGGAAATCTTACAGGGAATCTTACAGGGTTAGATCTTAAGTTAGACACTTAATCAATGCATTTCAAAACACAGCAAATTATGAGAAAAAACAGTATAACAATTTCAATCCAAATATTGGTTTCCAGACCCCAGTTAAATAGGGATTTGAGATCAGTGGTTTCATTTTGATCTAGTTAGGCTAGCAGTAGCTTCAGCACAAACTTAGTCAAGCATGTAACTGAAAACTTGTTTGGAGGTAAATAGTTCTATTGATCAAAGGAAGTTGTTAAGAAAAAAGTAAATCAAGGCGAAATGACAAAAGACAGAGGAAGTAAAGAGTATCTTCACACTTTAACACCAACAGTGTTTTTGCTATTTTTCACGAATGTTTGTGTGACATATATGGGAAATCTAAGAACCCAAAGATTTGTCTATTCTTCATGTGTCATTCCACTGATTAGCTTCTCAGTCGCAGGTCATGAGAATGTGCCAGCCTGCATTTAGCTGAATCCAGAACTCTTCAAACAGTTAATAGAAAATAACAAATGTGGCAATCTACCAGTCTACCTACTTATATTGACTAAATATACTACAAATCATTAAATAAAAATGGAAAATACTAACTTCCATAGCTAACTTCTTTTGTGATCTTTTTTTTTTGTGTGTAGCAGCTTCTAATTTTAAAATTAACCTATGCCAGAAACAAAACATATGGAAGACAGGTAAGCACGAAGCAGGAGAATCTGCCAACTAGCCTGCTCCCTGGCTTTTTGTTTGTTTGTTTTTAAAGATAAACATGCATTTAAACAAGAGCCTTTGAGAAGAGTTGCCTGCCAAGGTCATTTCCAAAAGAATGTAGCTTTTTAAATGCTGAATACTTTCCAGTGCAAGGGACACCAACATTTAATTTCACATCAGATAGTGTTCTTAAATAGTGACTACAGGGATCTTTTTTGCCATGAAGAGCATCCCAAACCTGCAAAATTTGCATTATAGCCACGGAAAATGCCAGGGAGCTGTGCCCTAAACTTAACATCCCTAATCTTACTCTTTCTACTGCCAAGAAAGCTGCTTTCACATTAATTGCTGCAGTACTACCACAGAGGTCTGCTTTTCCAAGGGTAACACACTGTATTTTCCAATGACAAAGGAAGATTTGGATGCAGTTCTAAACACACACACACACACACACACACACACACACACACACACACACACACACACAAACAGAACTAGTAAAACTAGTAAGTTCTGTTCAGAGTAGGTAAGTTCTCCTATGACTGCTTCAGACATCTAGAGCTCTTCGGGAAAGCTGAGGAAGAATAAAAGGCATGTCCCTGAACTCTCTCATCAATATAAATTATGGCTCCTTTTCAAACCTGATCACACCTATTCTTCTTCTCCCTGGACACATGTCACTCTCACTAATATCAAAGTGAATCCTGTGGAAAGGAACATGACAGAACTTTATGAATTATAGATTCAATTGCTGAAAAGCAAAACAAATAGACCAAAAAAAACAAACAAAAAAAACCAACAACACATCAACAAAAAGGATGTCATGGTAACTTCCACCAGCTAAGAAACTGCATTTTTTTCACCATTGGCCATCTGTGAAATTCAGTAGCACTCTGCCCCCGGGCCATGTGCTCGACGCGTGTGTTTGGAAGCACTACCTGTAGCAGTAGGCAGTCAGGGATCCCAGCAGGAGCAGCGAGAGCACAGCTGCTACGCAGACTGCAATGGTTATGTTCCGTATCTTTACTTGCTCGGCATTCTGCTGCTCCCACCACTCCAAATCGCTGAACTGACAGCGCTCCCCTACATAGCCTGTCACGCAGCTGCCAGAAGAAAGTGAGCACACATTGTAACTGATGGAGGTGAGGGAAGAGAACAAATCCATTACTTCAATCACCTTTTATATTGATTTATCATCAGCTACCCGATGGAAGCATCTTGTTCAATTTACCAGGGATGAAAACAAAAAGACATTAAAGGAATGACTGTCAACACCTACAGGTTTCCATTATATATACATATATATATATATAAAACAGTAAAGCTATTGAATCTTTGTATACAATTATACGGTAGAATTATAATTTCCTGATAACAGTAGGTCAAATCTAGAAAATATTTTCTTAAATTGTACTGCCTCTTTTTTTTTTTTTCCCAATAAGTGTTTCCCTAAGGTTTTCTATTTAGCAATTTCCAACAGTAAGCTCCCTTTTCAAAACTAGGCAGTATGAGACTTACAAGCTTTTTCTTAGTGATTTGTTCAAGGGAAAAAAATTTTATTGTGAATACTTACTTCAAAATAAAAGAAGGAAGAAAAGAAGCTGCTAAAAAACCTTGTATGATTATAAATATCTTCATAAATCAGTTTTATTACAAGCATCTTTCATAGGTTTTTAGTTGGTTTGTTTTTATCACTGTGAAACCCAGAGAACAACACCCAGAGAAATACCTTACTAGGACATGAAACCTATAAATCACAATGACTAGAAAGTGACAAATACATCACAGAGAATCCCAATCCGTTTTACTCACCAAGTTTAGACACACACACAGAAGGTGAACAATAAACAAGTGATGAAAAGTACTTTCAGTTCTTAAAAACCTCACAGTAATATATGTTCAAATCCATCCCATAATATTATAGGGCTAGTTTTACTCAAATCTAGTCAAAAGAGCAAAGAAAGCAGTATTCGACCTAAGCAGCTTTTGCCTGATGCCTTGAAAATGATATATCAGCATTCCATATCAAACCAGGCACAAGCTCTCATTCTGTCACGAACTGTAACACATATATGCTGAAAAGCCGAAAAATGCTTATGTTTTTGATGCAATATCACAAGGAATTTTAAACAAACACAAAACTTAATAAAAATCCTTACGCCAAAAAGAAATTACACTCAGTATATGTTTTTTTTTTTTTTTTTTTTTTTTTGCTAAACAACGTTTTCCCATGACTTTGTTCTGATGTGTTTGTTAGGCTGTGTTTCAGTCTGCATGTATGAATGCTGCCATCTAGTGTAAAATGTGACAAATCAGATTGTTCAATGCAGAATCACAGACTGGTTGAGATCGGAAGGGAAATCCGGAGTCCAAGCCACCTGCTCAAGCATTCTTTATATGATAAGTTGAGCAATACTGGACCCAGTATTGACTCTTTTGGGACACTGCTAGCTGTGGGTTTCTAACTAGAGCCTGTGCCACTGATCACAACCCTCTGAGCTCTGCCGTTCCTCCAGGGTTCAATCCGCCTTGCTGTCTGCTCACCTAGCCAACATGAGGATGTCATGCATGTCCCACAGAACATAACTAAACCTGGCTGGTCCTTAACTTGTTAAAAGGTTTCCACTTCCTGTACTGAAGAATATGTACATTTGAATTCTTACTATACACCTACCATTGACAAAAAAAAAGAAAAAAAAAAAAATCCCAGTGAAAGAGGGCAGGAGAGAGGTGTTCTCTTCCAACACATGCTAGAACACACGAACACAGTAAATGAACAGCAAGGCCAACAGGAAGATGCAAGCCAGCAAGATATATAAAGGAGAGACCATTCATCAGCATGGACAACATAAAATTTTATCCTTACTTGCAAGCATAGTCTTGTAGATCAGGAACGTAATTACACACTCCACCATGAAGGCAGTATGAGTCATACGAAGCCGGGCAACCTACAAAATCACCTTGCACAGGATACGTAGAGTATTCACTGTTGAGAGTAGTAGGAGATGCAGTAGATTCTGAAATATAGGATTTCACAAGTATATTTCATAATTTTGGCTTCATTGGCAGTATGAACATACAAAAGCATTTGAGATCTTCAAGTCAGAAATATACGAAAAAGTCTCTAATTTCAGCCAATGAACTGCTATTTGCTTATTTACTTATTCTTTTATGGTCACTTACCAAATTCATATCAAATTTAGGCACTTGCACCCTTAGATTAAAATAGTAAATTGGTTTGATTCTTATAGGGGAGGACTGTTGGTTCGTGTGTCTGCTATCTAGGACTTCATTCCTATCTATTATGCTTAGATCTTAAAACGGCAGCTCATGACTAGCAGCATACATAACATTCTAGATATGCAATAAAAGACCCGTAGAGGTTGGCTGTGTTTTATTTAGATGTCAGAGTACAGATGTTTGAATTAAAACTCCATTGGCTGTCTAGTAGCTATTTTAAAATGATTTCTGCAACTTAGGCAACTTTATGCTATGATAAATCTCCATCATGAATACAGTACCAGAGCCAGATGTGCAAGTGAAGGGTGATTGCATTTCATGAACTTGGATCTGGGCCTGAAAAGCTTTCACAGGAAGCTTATTGTTCTTATACAGATTATTTCTACTCTGCTGTGATCCTGTTGACTGCATCTGTGGATGACTGCAGGTCACATTTTTGAGCTGGCTTTAAACAAGCTAGTCCAGGTACAGAGCCCAGCATAATTAGGGAAGCACAGAACTTTGTGGACCCCATTTCTTAAATATGTAGTTTGTTCTGAGCTATATATAGTCATCTACACAAACATACCAACTAGCTAAACGCAGCTCTGCTGCCTCTGCACATCATGACCTGTAGTGCAGCCATTAAAAAAAAGGAGCACTTTCTTGCCTACTCTCATGCAGTTAAGTATCTATAGGTCAGAACCCAACAAGGCAAAGAACTTATAGCATTAAGGCTTTACAGAGCTACACCCAAGTGCTCTCGCACACTTATGTCATCAGTTCTGCCTCACACCATTTTTACTACAACTTCACCTTCAAAGACATTTGTTTTTTAACATTTCATTTGCAGGAAAACTGTCAAGACAAAATACCTAGATGGAAAGAAAAAAGTGATTTTAGCAGAAGATTACTTGTAACTCATGTGTCATTTAAAATCATCATTTCTATGGTGACACTTGGAACTCCTGAAAGATTAAATAGCTGAAAAGTGGTGGTCAGGGCAGGGGGGAATTTGAGTAAGAGCTCTATTTATAAAACCATAGTTTCATTCTATTTTCTGCAGGAACAGATCTGTGGCAATCACACAGTATCCTTCTGTCATTGTATAGTCAATTGATACAGGATAAAATTCACCTCTGTGAGGAGGGCTGACACAGAAACATATGAGTTACCCATTTTCAGAGAACATGGCTGTTGTGCTAAGGCACTGAAACTGTGGTAGATATTCATCAGTGCCGAAAGCTGCACCAGCCCCCTTTGATAAACTAGTAACCAGATTTTCTGGAGAATTTCAGAGCTCTTCTGAAAAAATAATCACTTACTCGAGCAATTTTCTGGATCTGAAAAGCCAGCTTATTCTGAAATATGAAATGGGACTTAAATTACAGACAGGCTTTGTACTATCCTCCATAGAGAGGAAAAAGAAATTGAGATTTTGAGCAGCCTAGAATCAACTCAAAAATGGGCTGTTATCTCTGAGAAGCACTTACTTCTGCTCTGGTTTGCAAAGGGCATTAGAGAGGCCTGTCATTACATTCAGACAGTATAAATTAGAGTTGAACCTGACAAAGACAGTTCCAAATAAAACTCAGATTTAGTGTCCTTAATTCATCTCAAAACAGCTGTCTGCAAAACAGCCTCCTAAACCAGTGCTAAATCGACTCACAAGCTGTCCAGTATCTCAGGACCCAGTCTTTTCCTGAATTTTACTGTATAGCAAACTGAGAGCACAGTTCATAGTTAAGGGTCTCTTTGTTTTAATTGCTTACTCCATTTACTCACCACAACTGATGCCAGTTCCAGAAGCATCATCAGTGCAAGAGCAGGTGTAGCCTCCTTCTGTATTTACGCAGGTTTTGTTCTCTCCACAGACATGGGACCCCATCTTGCACTCATCAATATCTGTCATCCAAACAGTCTGCAGTTAGAAGAATGAAATGCCTCAGAGCATCAGTTAAAAGGGGCAGCAGCAGCAGCATTACAGTCTCCTAGCAGTGGGAGAAATGTAACAGAGCATCCTCTGCAGGCCTCCCTTGCTAGAAAGTGGAAAGCAACCAGCAATCTTTTTAAGGCAAGTAATCACATCCTCCCCAGCCTCTCAGCACATGCTACATTGCTGAAACGCTCCACAAGAAAAAAGGAAGGACAAGTTTTCTCACAAAATACAAGGGGTACAGAAGAGCTGAAGGGAAGACTTGTATGCACTAGGTATTTTCTCTTGACATTTCCAGTCCCAACTCTCACACCAGTACACATACTATGGGCTAGCGTTCTTGCACTGAGATAGCAGAAGATAGACCCACCTGGTCCAGCCTAGACAAAAAGTCCGTGTAGAACAAAAGGGTTCAGAAATCTACACGTTTATCTAGTTTGTGCAGACACTTAAATGAAGTAATCTTTACCTGTGTCTCACATCATACTGACTGCCCTCACCCTGCCTCCACACCTTCCTCTGCACAGCCCACGGAGGCAGCTCCAGCCAGGCCAGGATTCACCCACTCTCGGTTGGCACTTGTACTGTGGCTTGCTTGGGCAAGTACTTATGCACTCCCAACAAAGTAACAGTTGGGAATTGCAAAATGTTTGTGCACCACAGTTTGGGTTGGGATTTATTTTATGAGCTGTCAGCAGAATACGTGCACCAGATTTACTCTGGGGATACAAAGACACAAATCTAACATCTCATTTTGTGTGAAACTCTTGCTTAAATCACTGGGATTTTTTTCTACAGTAATATTAACAGGATCTGGCCCAAAACAGTGGAGAAAATTGAAAGGCATTTTAAAACTAAAAACACAAGAACAAAACTATTGCAACATATACCAAGAAATGTGATTTCAAAAAAACCACATGGATTCTTCTTGCACTATTTCTAGCTCAACTGGCAGGTTCCTGGATACTGTTAAAAGTATGCAGGCATCTAAAACAAAAACACACAATCCTTTACATACACATTTCTGGCTCTTTATAGTACATTTCAACACATCTAATTCAAATTTAGTTTCTGTTTTGTTTAGCTCTTGACAAGATCTTATCATTTATAAATCACTGTGAAAACGTATCTGACCAAATTGCAACAGGAGGCGGTGAACAGATTGCTTTTCCAGAGTGCTGTCAGGTACCAGAACCAGTCTAGTTGAGCAACTAACCACAGATCATGAGAGCCCGGAGCTGGCCACGGACATACACATCAGACACAATGCACCTCCAAGGATGTGAGCTGTGGATCTCTGACCGATACAAGCAAAATGCCTTCCTCAACCCTCTGCCTCTGATACTTTTCACATCCTGCCCATATTAATAATACCACTCTTAACCATTTAGTTTTCCTTCTCTATGCTGAAGGATCAAATTCCAGTAAACACTATGTAAGAAATGGATCATATGTAATGGTTTTTGAATTAGATTATAAAAGATAAAAAGAAAAAAAAAAGAAAAAAAAAGAAAAAAAAACGGCAAGTGCAAAGCATCCAGGACACTTACAAAGCTCTGAACTAACTGTGTACTACTTGCATACTGGGGGAAATAAAAAGCTTCCTGTTGCTTCATATTTACAGCGAAAAGGGATTAAAAAAAACAACAACACCATAATCAAGACCTAATAAAGACCTGGCATTAGAGCTGGAAGACAGAATCAGCGAGTCTGATTATTAACATGACTCTGAAAGTACTCAAGCTGCAAGTGTCAACACCCTGAACGTCATGCCTATTAAACTAACCTGGAATTACTTGATGAGTATTATGACACATTCAATACCAACTTTCGTTTATATTCATGACAATGATTTCCAATAAGCCTGTATTCGTTCACCGCCATTTCCCTCCTCCCCTTTACTTTTTCCTCTCGCTTTTGCTACAGCTACCAAAAAGAGTGCAAACAATGAGAAGAAAGGTCCATTGACAATCAGAAGCTTTGCATATTGACCAGCTGCTGAGGTTGCCACACTTCAAATAGAAAAGGAAAAATGAGAAAGGAGAAAATGACAAAAAACTGTTTGGGGGGAGACCCACAGCCCAATGTTAGCATGCATACCCTTATCATATTTTTCAAAAAGAAGAAAAGTGTCCTCATTAGGGACACTTGAAAACTTGGCAGCTTGTTGCGGAGCTAGCCCAAATCACTAGACATATCTCTTATCCGTTCTGTCACTGCCTCTCAAACATACCACAACCTGCACACATTCCCTTACCATGGCAATGGAGTCCATCTCCAGTGTATCCCCCCAGACACTTGCAGACGTAGCCCCCTTCAGTATTGATACAGCCGGACACATTTCGATTACAGCGGTCCATATTTACAGCACATTCATCGACATCTGCAAGAAAAAACACGGAGAAGGGACATACTGGTCATGAAGCCATTAGGTAAACCAATAAACGTCTGTGTCCTGAGTTTCCTTCAAACTATACTGTTACTTGTCATTTGTGCTTCTGAAGAGCTTTGTGTCCTTATTATTGGCCTAAAAATTGAGCAGAATGTTCTGAAAAGCTTAAGAAAGTCAGATACTGGATACTTTCAGCCAGAAGCCTTCATGGTCCACAAATATCACTTGCTTCAAAAGAAATGCCCGTTTCAGAGGGTACGATCCTATTCAAAACTTGCCTTATATCCTAATCATCTTAAACCTTACTCAGAGAAACACTGTGTTGAGAGAAACAGCACATGAGGTAAAGAAAAAGGTATCACAGCTCACTGACTCTCCCTATCATATTTTTTTCCCCTTAAAAAGCAATAGAGACTTCTGTGAGTCTTCATACTTTGCCAAAGGGTAATTTATTTTGTTTCTAATGCCTTCCTGCCTTGGCTTTTGCAAGAGAATAAAGTGCTTCCACTGACATTTTATGCAAGGCCAAAAACTGATTTTAAAGACCTCTCTGAGCAATGTGTTGTCTGATTGTTAAGAGTCACTTTCTAGTGCCAGAAAGAAACAAAAACAGCCTTTTGTATAAACATTACGTTAGTAATATTAACTTTTAAGAGATTCCTCAGTACCTAATTCTAAATAATACATCAGCTATCATGTCAGACCTGAGCATTTATAATTAGACAGTTTTTTACAAATAAACATGTTATTCTTGTATTCCTATTATTCCCCTTATTGCTTATTAATATTAATAGGATTAACACTCATGACTCAGGGGAAAATAATGCATGTGATAATTAGCAATTTCATCTCATACGCTCTCTGCTCATCATCCTTTTCAAAATAAACAATCCCATTGACCTTTCTGTGATAGCTCATGCAGCACAGCTGCCAATATGGGAAAAGACATATTTTCTTCCCGCCCATAATTCTACAGTTTTCCAGAAGGTTGTATTAATGCTTTTTTATTACCATGGCAGAATTTACCCCTCCTGGTAAACCCTTTCAAACATTGGCACATGGCTCCATCTTCCAGCAAAACACACTGTGCTTTGAGATCACATTCTAGTGCGGAGCAGTCATCTTGATCTACAGAATAAACAGAAACAAAACCAAAAAAACACTAAATGCATTTAAATTGACCAAAGAAGGTAGCATATTTTAAAAAAAAAAAAAAAAAGTAAAAAAACAACAGAATATAGGGTGAAAGTTTGAAGCACAGTTCTTCACAGTGGTGACAAGCCAACATATTTACTAGGGCACCCATCTTTGTCTAGATGGTCAAGCACTGAGTAATATTGGGATTTCTGAATATTGTAAGAAAAACCTATAGTACAATTTTTGATCTAGAATCATTGAAAAGGTGTAGAATTCATTAGTTTTACTTGCCACTGTGTTCAGAGGTACATAACATATTTGCCAAGTCTAAGGGAGAGAGAGACTTCTCACAAGTTGTTTCAAGTCACAAATATTTGTTCTTTAGGCCTATTATCAATGTTAGCACAGCAAAGGAACATGGAGATAAACAAACAAATGATCAGTTCTACCTGACATGTTTACATAGGTCCAGCTTGTTATATGAGATTTAGCATAGATCATGACTTCACATTGAGGCTTTTTTTCCTCTAAAACCTATGATTTATTTCTTTTCTATAAACCAGTTCAGATCCTCACATTAAGGCAGTACAACATCAGGCTCTACCTGATATCATGATTTCAGCCATCAACAAAATACTGATTTGCTGCTTTTCCCCACTTTCAGCATCCTTGAATATTCCACTACGTTGTGTGCTCTGGAATGAGGTCTGAAGCGTTGGCACTGGCACTGCCTCCTTGTGCACAAAGACACTGCCTGGAAATGACAAGGAAAAGATGACACGCATTGTTTAAACAGTTACCTCTACTTTCTGGTTCCTTCCTGATCACAATGCATTCTTCTGAAACAAAATCAGTTTCTTCCCAGATTGGCCTGTTTCCGTCCCACCATTAAAACCACTCACTGTAGATTTTCTCAAATATAAACTTGTTGCCATAGTATTTGTCAGCATTGCAAACATCTCGTCTATGGCTAATATGCTAAGGGTAAATGACAATGGTCAGATCAATATCCCAGTTTTCTCATGGGAGAGTTGTTCTACTTGCTTCTTGTGAATGTTAAAGAAATTAATGAAAACCTGTTCAAAGCATTAGTCCTCCAGAAGGCCCTAGCAAGTTCAGGAAAGAACCAGTGTCTCACCAGTTTGATCATAGGTGGGAGAAGGAGGTAGAAAGCACATGAGGCTAGGGGAGTATTGTCAGAACACAGAAATAAAAGAACAAAAGGAGATGAAAAGAAGGTTTCATTCTGATCCATCTCAAGAGAAACAGTAAACTACTTTCCATTCTCACAAAGGTTTTAACATTTTGTAAAATGCTCCGTTGTTCTTCCTATAATCTGTAATACAGAGAACCTAAGTTACTATCCACCATACCATATCAATTAGCCTAATATTTTACTGTTGGAGCTTGTGATGTTTCTTGTAAGAGCCAGAAATTGCCCTAATCACAATATCTTTGCCAAAGATATGGAAGTATTTACCCATCCATACATGGGTAAATTACAGAGTTTAAATGTATAGTATTCTTGGGGAAGATAAAAAGAGAAGGCAAGAAAGAATGTGAAAAAATAACAAAATGCCTACAAAGAAGAAAATACATATATATTTTTTTCTTCTGGGAAACTAACATTAATTATGTAGAGGAAGGTAAATATTTTCCAGAGTTATTTGTCAGGATCCTTAAGGCTTCTTGGCATCTTTTTTCGGTCTGGAAGATCATACCTGCTATTTTGTTAGAAGCATTCAGCGCACGACAGGTTTTTCCATCTTGAGCTTTTCCAAATCCTCGGTGGCACAAACAACTAGCAACTCCAAAACTGCTTTCACAGATCTGATCACAGCCTCCATTCTCATGGAGGCAAGGATTTGTCCCTAGTGTAGAAAGATAATAGGGGCAATTTAATAAGCTGCAAGTTTGCAGCTTCTTCAGTCAACATCTCCTCTTATCTGTGCAGAGAGCGAATGTCCATTCTGCTAACAACAGCCTTGCCTCTGGCAAGAAAGCAGATTTGCACGCTCTCTATCAAATTAATGTGTCACTTGTTTTTTATTTCCGTTCTTATCTCTCCTGTAATATTTGGATTCATAACTTTTCCTTAGGGAGCATGATAAAGGATAACAAACCTGTGACTGATTTATCTCAGTCACAGTCTATTGAGTTTCCTGAGGGTTTTTCTTTTTTTTTCCTGCTCCCAGGAGTATCCTCCCAACAGAAAAAACAAGTGATTTGATCCAAAATTAATAAATCTTACAAAATCTTTCTTCATGTCATTTGTTACCATTTGTGCATGAGGGGTTAACAGCAATAAATTTGTTTATATAAGAATTATAAGACTGTGATAGTCTTGTGGCAGTTGACCAGCACCTATTCTTGGGCATAACCACAACATGCAAGATCTGCTAGGACTCCTGCTCAGACCCGCTGAGCAGAGAAAACCTTCTAACACAATACAAGAAAGCACAAACGTAACAGTGGAGTAACAGACTTCCAGCGCTTTCCACGAACACCAGCCTAACTATGCAAGCCCTTTAAAGAGTCTGTTTTGGAGAAGATGAACATCTCTCCCAGGACCTCTATTTTGTTATTGCTAGCAAACACCAAGAGGAGTCTGGAAGGGAATAACTGCTTAATTTTTGCAGTATACCTGGTTTCGCCAGAGGATGAACTACAACCATTGATGAGGGTCTCAGCATGCTGCCTCGAAGACGTACCCTGTTTTGGCCTGTCTTCTTATCCACCCTCATCAGTGATGGCTTGGCCCAGTCAGAAAACCAAAGGTGATCCTCAAAAACCGCTACATGAAAGGGACGGCCTACAAAGAAACAAAAGTCCAGGTCTTTAGAGGAGGTGCGAGAAACCATATATACAAAATCAGCATTTGTGGATATGCATCCTTCTATCACAGTGGCATAAACACAGCCACTCATGCACTTGGACATCTCGACGATGGGTGTGTGTCCATGGACAACAGGCTACAGGCACTTGCTACCACTGCTCTTAGCAGAAGAGGCTATGACAGGTCCAGCCCATTGCAATCTCTAGGCAGCAGGTGACCTCCAGCCAGATCAGGCCCACACGATGCTTCTACCTCAGGACAGCAGCTTCTCCCCGAAACAGCTTTTGAGGCAGGCCTCCCTTCTCTGCATTGTTACTGCCTTGGGCAGGGATTTACAAGGTGTTTTATTTGCAGCTAAAAATGGGATTAACAGAAGTGAAGGGGAGAAACCTTACCCATCTTGCATGCAGCTGTGCTGAATGAGCTCTCAGTACCAGCCCACTGGAGGGAGCCAGTGTAATACAAATTCAGGTTACAGCAATCTGAGTATAACAGATGAAACCTTCTCTTCCTCCAGGGTAAAACAGAATTCTTATCTCAACAAAGGTATCAGCAAAACATTGGGATTTCGTGTTCCATGCCTCCCTAACTTCCCATTCCTACTGGTCTGCATCTCCTTCTCTTCTTTCTATAACTTTATTTACTCCTCCCATATCTTTAGTCATCCATATCACTGTCCCATGCCTTCTCCTCCTCTCCCCTACTCTCAGTTTCTCCTAGCTCTCCTCACTGTTTTTCCTCATAAGACCTTGTCCTGTGCATTGTGGAGAAGCAAAGCAAAACTTTCAAGAGACTTTAATGTCCTCCTTTGCAGATCCGTTGCAAGATGGAGCGCACAGCAGAACATCCTGTGTGAAGGGCAAAGTGGAATGCTGCCAAACCACTCTACTCCGAGCTTTTGGTATCTTACAGACTGCAGAGCACTTCTTTCTCCAAGGTCTTGGCCTGGAGGCAAGTGAGAGGTAATCTAGCTGGCAGAACAGCAGCAGCTTAACAGCTAAGTGGCATTTTAGGTACTGATCCAAGCCAAGAGTGCTCATTCTGTCCCTGCTTTGCCTGCACACCTCCGAGATAAATCTGGTCCCCAGAGAGGTACCACGAACAAAGGCCTTGTCTTCTCCAGTAACTAATTTGCCACTTATGAGATTCTGAAATATGGAGTTTACTTAAAATGTTACAGCATCACTTCCTCACTGCTAACACTTTTTTTCTCTTACACCAGAACAATGTACTTGTGTGTCAAGCAATAGCAATCTTAGCAATAACAGCTACCAGCATCTTGCATTAATCATTCTTCCATTCAGTATCTATTATGCATTTAGAATCTTTCCAGTGTTCAACATGGCATGGCTACAGGTTCTTTGCTCAAAGACCTTAACAGCCAAGACTGTTTCTCTTCCAACTTGCGTCAATATAACTTCACTGGCATAATAAATGCAAAAATATTCTGAATTAAAGTAGACAACCATGCATGGAACAAGCAAAACACGTTTTTAATTTTTAACTTGTTTTCAAGTTAAAATAGAGGAAGAGAAGCTCTCTGTGCAATGCAAATTGGATGATTAGTAAAAGCAGAGAATATCAAAAGGTGTTTTGCTAAAATAAATGAATAAAATTTCAACTGGGGTGAGAGAATCAAGGACTATGTGATCCCAGCAGTGCTAACAGAGCCACATGGGACACACACATAGCCAATGGTTCATAATTCACATGCAGCCATATATGCATCTACACCAAGGAGCAGTAGGTAATGATCAATCCCAAAGCCTCACCTACATCATTCTGTGCAAGAATTCGACGGTCAGAACCATCCAGATTTGCGCTCTCAATAACCGACTGCTTAGCATCACACCAGTATAACTTGTCAGCTAAGTAGTCGAGAGCTATTCCACTGGGCCACACCAGACCAGTGCTGGCTATAACCTGACGGTCAACACCTTCTAGCGAAGAGCTGTCAATTCGGGCATTGATGCCCATGTCGGTCCAGAATAACCTCCTTTAGGGAAAAAAAACAGAGGAAATCATCAAGTAAACATTTGTCTGCCACTCTATGGAGTCCTTTCAAAGCAGAAAGTTCAGATCAGAGTAATACAGTGCACACACATCAAGCAAATATAAATCGACTGCTGATCTTTAAACCTTGCTGTACGATTACAGATCATGACACTGGGACACCTGCAGAATCTTTGCTATGTTTATTGCCAAAAAACTTTTGAATAACAAGTCCCACATCTTCTGTTACTTGCCAAGTGTTCACATCTGCTTTTTGCAATTTCCACCTAAGTGATGATAGCAGTGTAGCAAAGCAAGACAATTGAAGGCTTGGGGCATTGGTCAGCTGAGCAGATGCATGACAGTGCATAAGTGGAACCAGAATCATGATTTTTGGGGGGTCTCACTTTAAAGCCCTGACTGCTGCTCACTGAATACTTAAGAGTTTTTCAAAAAAACAAATAGTGCAAGACAGCAACTCAAAACAGAGATAGCCAGAATCATAAATCACTTTTGACATCTGGATTCTAATCTTTTTGGGCATTAGCTGCCTTTGCCAGGTTTACTGAGATAACTCATAGATTCATTTAGCTTTATTTATATGAGCAGTTTTGCTGCAATCAATGCAGGACCAGTAGTGTCAATAGTTTGACATGTGCCTCATTCCTCTTCAATACGGACTTCAACAGACATAGCTATAATGTCTGTTTTCTAATAAAGCAAGTTTTAGTCCCATTTTTTTCTCCCCTAATAGCATTTGCTTAAGATATACCAGCCATCTACCTCTACTGATCATTCAAATAAACGATACCCCTGAAAACAGGTTTTCCTGTAAAACAACTCTCTCATGTTCCACCTCTGCTGAAAGAAACTTTCAACCCTTTTATGCCCAGAGTGAAGCTAAAAAAGACACCCTCCCCAATTTTGTTTGGCTGACCAATACAGGAATATGGAAGCATCAAGATAACTCAACAGAAAAGTTCTGCATCCCTTCACAACCATCCCACTAGAGACATGTGGATTATCTTTGGAGCTTTGCTATTGATTACAATGGTCAGAATTTCTTTGGCAGTTTTAAATGTTCAAAATTTCCATGATCATCTAAGCACTAGATAAGATGATCCAAGACATGTTTAAATCAGCATTTCCTCAGACACTGAAACAGGACCCAAAAAAAACCTTTGTAAGCACTGCTGGTACCTTCTTCACACCAGTATATATAGAGCTATGAAAGTGATCTTTCTGGTTGGTAGTACAGTGCTTACAGCAGTCAGGGTGACTTCAGTTGCTTATGCTTTTTTTCATTTAAAAAGTATACAACATTCTTATTGCTTCTGGTAAGTTTTTAGATATATATGAGGAAATGAATATGCCCTGCAACCTTCCCTGACTCTTAATAGCAAGCCAGCCATAAAAGGCTACAGTTTACGTAACTCTGCTCAGCATCAACTATCTTAACATGAGGCCAATGCCTTTTTTGTCTGCCAGAATGGCAAGGCTGGGATGCTCATTTTTAAAAAACTTCCCCAATTATTTCACAGTTTGCTATATTTGTCACTTCTTACTTAGCAAATGGGTGTATGACAATCCCTCGGGGCTGGGAGATATCCTCCCAGATCATCATTTTTCTTTGCGTTCCCTCCAAATTGCTCCTTTCGATGCATGCCTTCCTGCAACACAGATGGCATTGTTACCTTTATTTACCTTCTTTAGCAGAACATACTAAGTTCCTCCATTGATTCAACACAAAACTGTAACCAAGAACTCCACAAACACAGGAAATAAATCTGCTGGTGTTTTTGTTGGGCCTGACACACTTGTCACCTAGACATGCAGACACAGCCAACTAGGTGTATTATCAACAAGTAATTGCTGCTACAGCCTCGTTAGCTGCCCAAGGGCATGGTGATAAAATACATGCTGCTGTACAGATCTTAAAATCTCCTTTTTTGGACAATTAGAGAATTGAAAGTATAATCACTAACAGATGAATGTTAGCTTTAAAGGGAGTCAGGAGGAAAACAAGCTCCTAATTGAATGCCATAATCAAATGTGTAAAGAATGTTTTTAAATAGACTTTTTCATTGAGAAATCTCCAAGCAATTTATACTTGATGTCTGTTTTACAACAAAGAATGAAACAAAGGTCCTTGTGAACAATCATAAAAATCTATGGCAGACAAGTATAGACCCTACTTTGCCTGTCTCCCAATCCACTTTGTTTCCATAAAACTGCAAACTCTTACTTTTACAAACTTCATTTATCCAAGCAAATATCAGTCTCTACTTGAAAACATATGGCCTTTCATACCTACCTTGATCTGCAAGAAATGCAACACAAGGACAGAAATAGTTACAAATACATGGAATACATGCAGGTAAACCCGGTGGGTGAAAAGGATGTGGCAGATAGAAATTCACAGCTCCATCCTTGACTTTTGTGTTGTGGAGAGGAGCAGCACAATTTGCTGTTGCACAAGAAAAAGAAACACTGGCACATTTATTCAGGAGTGACCTTGTAGGCAAGATCATATCTACTGCTAAGAAAGTGGACTATTAGTGTACCTACCAGATAAGGAGGTTTATCTGGATATTCAAAAATCACTTTTTATTGACCAATAAAATATGGGTTATACTGAAACATCATTACTACCCTTCAAGGACTCATCAGTGTGTGTTCTGTTCTGACATTGCCTTTTAACAAATGGTTTCTCTTTGTGTGTAAGGTTAGGTACCACTGAAACATAAGGTCACACTGTCTGCCAGTGCTTCTTCCTGTCTCATTAGGGATAATTGACATAGATTGTCCATTAGCTTAAGGAAGGATGTATAGTTCCAGCCATCCATAATGCTGACTTCTGTTTAAGATCTACTTAGTGTAATAATATTCACGATATATATAGATTTAGATATATATACAGACATGCAGGCAGTGTATGTGTATAAATATGAGTGTACACATACGTACACACACACACACAAGCACGGCACATATATATACACATGTATATGCAGCCCATGCCTTAGATTCCTTGTAACTGAGTCCAAACCCTTGCTTCTTGGGAAGACAAAGATAAAAATACAATAGCAGACTCAAAGTGAACTTTCAGCATTTCGGTTTTAAAGACACTTAAACTGTTTATACTTGAGATTAGAGCTATCTAATCAGAATGTGAAGCATTACTCAATTTAGTACAATATTTCAGCTATTCACATATCACTGGTCATTTATTCCAAATATTTTATGGCATGCTTTGACACAAATGCTCTGTAGAGCACGTACCCTCTGTCTGTCCAATACAATTTACGATTAATCCAGTCTACTGCAAGCCCTTCGGGTATATCTATAGCTTCATGAATAATTTTTTCACGATTTGAGCCATCCAGATTAGCTCGTTCAATCCATTTCAAGGCAGTGTGGGCAAAGTAAACCTGTGAAGAAATAACAGATGTGATGCAGATATTTCCCGTTTCACTTTATGGTCTATTTCCCTGATCTAATAGTCCCAAACTGAAACATTTTGAAAGCTTCCTGAATCATTTAGTCACAGAAGAGAAAAAACTTGTGATCCCTGATCAAATGAAAAGGCACTTATCCTTCAACCAAGATGACTTCTGCATGCTGCTTGTGCTTAGCTGTAAATCCTAGTTGCCCTATATACAGTCCCCTGAATATCCTATGATTTTATTTCAGTGACCAACTACCTCACATGAAGCACAGCTGATGAAACAAAAGTAGGAGCACGCAAAAGGAAGCATGTTATCATTTAACTGGCTGCTCATTTTAAAAGGGTCAGTGGGGAAGGGTGTAGTAGTGTGTATGTGTCAAGGAGTTGTGAGGGGATAGAAGACTAGTTATATAATTTGCTTCTGTTCTTTCTCTATCATCCTACTTGTATCTATATTTCTTATCAGGTATCGATCCTATAAAGCTCCAACATCTCCAGGAGAAGCTTTTCAAGTTTGGGCGATCAAAATAAACATTCTCCACTGGTGGAGAATTAGTTTTGTGCTTCCTGAGGATGAGGAAAAAAAAAAAGTTTTTATTTGGTATCTAGAGGGAACCAAACATTGTGTGATAGAACTACACACAAAACAATATAGCTTTACTTGCAAATGTTAACAACAAAACAAATAACTTGGTTTGGACACTATTCATGAGGCCAAACAAAGTAGGTGGGAGGTCTCCAGTTTTGAGTGTGCTAATTCAAATACCAAAAGTTGTCTGACCATGGGAGCACAGAGCTGTTGAGTTAATTTGCCATGTATCACAATTTTGTACTACCAGGCCTAGCCTGCCACAACCAGACTGCTGCTCATTAGCTCATCTCTCTCCACTGCACTTCAGAGCTCACTGTAACACTGGGCTCCCTAAAGAAGCGCAACAAAAGTACATCTAGTGTCACCAGAGCAATTGATTTAGCTGTACTGCAGCACAGAACAACTGCTAGGTCCACAACAAGGTCTATTTCAAGAAGAAGTGGCAATGTTCCAGCAGTGCCCAAAATCATCTTCCTGTAAGGCAGATCTGGAAACATGTTGACTTGTTTAAATGTGTACATACAGACCTCGACACATTTCCAGCTAAGAGAGTTCTTCAGCAGGCTCGGTACCTTTTTGTGTCACTTTTACAG
>VZSV01000153.1:266375-283286 GCA_013398735.1 Nothocercus julius
CAGAAGGTTTAGCAAAGTACAGCTGAAGCTGAGCTCCTATTCTTCAGGCAAAGTTTAGGGCACTGGGATGAAGCTGCACGTACAAACAGATCTTTATGCAGAGAAGAATCCTATTTCCAAAAAGAAATGTCTTGTAAATATGAAGAACACATTTTGCAAGAACAATAAACCCACTGAGAGTTGGGCAATTTTATTCAGTAATGTCAAGACATAAGGATGTAATTTTTGTTAAGATTTGCTCCAACATTTAGTATGAGTTGTGGGATGTATAGGGGAGGGGGGAAAAAAAAAATAGTTGCTGTCTTTTACAGGTGTCCAGCTAAAAAAATATTTTTTTTTTCAAAAAATGGTATTGAAATCTCAAGGAAGAATGCATTCACTCACACAAAAGTTCTTTGAAAATGCATTCAGGCCTAAAGTGAACTTATAAATCCACTTTTTTTGTTAATTAACCATGGCAACACATGAAGCACATTAAATCAGTAGGCAAAGGATGAAACTCTTCGACCAGTGCTTGACAACCTGTATCAGCTGTGTTCCTGGACAGGCAACAGAACCAGCAGCAGCACAACGTGTAATCTGGATCACCCACAGCAGAAAGGTTAAGACACATAGAAGCCCAATCCATTTGTCCTTGCAACACTTCAAAATCCTCTAATTTTTAATGCCTTACCTTATTTTCAACCGGGTCAGAGTCCAGTGCTAAGACTATTCCCATCTGCCAGTCAAGTAAAGTTGCATAATCTGTTCCATCAAAACTGATTCGGCGGATATCTTGGTCATTTGCAAATAACAAGAATGGCTTAGGTCCTGTTAGTGAAAATTTGCATGTAATCCCATTAGGTTCAAAACTACCTCTATATTGCATCAGTATTTAAGATGCTCACTGTGAGAATGACAGCTACTGCATATATTCTTTGGTTCTCTGTGTTCTTTTCTCCATTTTAATAATATAATCAGCAATATTTGTTTAATGCAAAAGGAAAACTCTGAAAGCTTTTGTTTGTTTGTTTCTTTTAGGCATATATATTTCTATTCCATAAATTTTTCAGGTCAAATTATTTCATTCTCACATAACTATAATCATTATCTCAGGCAAACCCCAAGTGAACAGTGGAAGTTCTCATTAAGGACTGAAAGTGTGAATCCACAGAGAGACATACAAACCAAGATGTCTTTCACATAAAAGAAAAAAAAAAAAAAAAGTAAAACAAAGGAAGCACTAAAAAGAGAATATGAAATCTAGACTGAAAGCCATTTCTCAACCTCCAACACTAGACAAATGTTTTAAAGACATAAGGCAAAAAAGGAGTTTAGTAGTATTTTATTTTACTGCATCAGCCTTTCACCTTTGGATTGTAGATTTAATTCTCAAGTAGATCTGAGGTAATTTCACATATCACTTAAGATTTTTTGGCAGTCTAGAAACCGTTCGTCAGGTGAAATTTTTTGCTTACTACTGAGCTAAAAATTTTCAAACTTTAAAAAAGTTTAAAATACTAATGCAAAAATTCAGGCCTTTCTCCTAAATCCAGCTTGCATCTGAAGTCAAAGATAAATGTGCATACAAATTTTAGGGACCAATGCCTTGCCCCAAGATCATTGTGAAAATCCATGATAAAGACAGTAATTAGCCCAGCTGCATTTCACACGCAGCAACTTTCATGTTGCCCACAGGAAAACTTTCATTGTAAAAACAGGAAAAACACGCTGTCTTATACTGAATAAAGATTTTCCTTTATGCCTAAAATAATCTCATAAACTTGTTTCATTCTGTCTCTCATGCACCCCTGCATATCTTGCTGCTCACACTGAAGTCTGCCCTTTCCTCAGAAGAAACAGATGGTCTGAAATCCAAACAGGCATATGAAATATCTGGGCTCTGGTGTCAGTATGGGAGGGAATATCCTAACAGCTATTGTCCTTCAATACACTATTTCCTATTCTGTTCTCCGATACAGAAAATCCCAATCCTAGTTTTGAAACATTAGGTAGAAACTTCACCCACATTATATGAAGATAACAGTGACCTGAACATTGCTGATAGATGAGTGGAGCAAAGAATCCCAAAGTAAAATGCAGAAGTTGGGTAACAGACTAAATCTTCTGTGAAGGAGACACATAGCAGTGGTTCTGATATATTTACAGACAACTACTACATCCCAGCTGCACGACATTATCTTAAAACCACTGCAAAAAAAGTCCAGTTATGCTATCCACTTAAAAAAAAAAAAAAAAAAAAAAATTTTGCTTATTTATTGGCAGCAATGTTTGCATAGATATCAAGATACTCACCTATAGCGGTACAGTGCTTCCTGTCCTGCTGAAGCTTATATCCAGGGAAACAAGCACACTCCCAGGAAGATGGGCTTAGAGAAGAACATATCTGACTGCAGCCACCATTATCTGGAGATGTACAACCTTAAACAGAGAATTTTAAAAAAAGATTAATTTTGACATTCTAAGAAAAAATACCTCAAAAATATAAGTGCAAACAATCTGTTCTGTGATTTCTGCAGTGAAAAGCATCCTAATTACTCATAAGATTTCATGATGGAACGTGTACTGAAGGAAGTCTGACAAACAAAAGCAAACTAGCAGTAGCTTCTTCTAGAGCTTTTCCTCAAAACCCACAATACAAGTTGCTTCCATGTGTTGATTATTTCATGGAACTCTTTCCCCCATGTTAACCTCATCCAATTTACAACAGAATAAAAAGTTTTATCAGACATTGCACTTCATGCAAAGTAGCAGCAAACTGCCATTCTTTCCCTAGGATAGCAAACCGACAACATCCACTGATTCTTTTGTAAAGAAACCATTCTTTCCTCTTGGGGCTGTAGTGGTTCCATCTACCATGCCAGCTCCAAATATCTCCAAATATTCTGGCTGCAAACATTCCATCTCTGGGCAATCAGATGAAAATGTTTTAAGTTAGAGTGATCCAGACCCTGGGTAGCATTAGCTGATAAATTATCAGATTTCACCCACTTCCTAATTTGGCACCGCTATGATTCCAGTCAAATATAAATTATAGATCTCTCTCCTGCAACAAGCATCTGCGAGATGCTTCAATCAGCACTGACAACAGAAGAATTCCACCTACAAATATAGGGTATTATTGTTAACATATTGTCAAATATGAAGAGGAATATCGTTCATCTCAGTACTCAATTTTACAATCATTTACAGTCATGCAAAGTGAGTGTAAAAATGCCATCCTTCACTTCCTACTGTCAAGAAGAGACAGATTCTGGCAGTCACTAGAACTAGAACAAGGAAAATGTTAAAATACTTGCCTGTGCATGTTTTGCCATCCACTTTGAGTATAGATCCTTCAGGACAAAAGCAAACAGGCCCTTTGGATGTCTGAATGCACCCATGGCTACATTCAGTGATGTTACTTACACAGGAAATTAGCTCTACAGTAAGTCAAAGAAGAAAAGCATTCTTAAATTATAAGAAAATATTTAATTAAGTCCTCCCCTAGCAAAGATATGCTGACACTTCCTTATACAGCAAAAAAGCATAATGGCAGAGAGAACAATAATTCTGTTTCCCAATCCTCCCTGCCAAAACACTCACTTCCAATGGTAGCAAAGAAGAAAGTCAAAATTGCTTCAGGGTTTCTGAAACCATTATACTGATTAGCTTTATATTTTACAATATTTTATGAAGGAGTGTTAGAAAAAAAAAATCTAGAAATTTAGAAAAGCCTCTTTACATTTCATAAAAAAATTTGTATCAGGTTTTAAAAATACATGGAAGTTATACTTAAAGAATAAATAAAAAATGTACAGAGAATGAGGAAGAACTATTTGCCTACTACTCCTAGGAAACAAAGCTGAAAACCATGGGAATAGAAGATGAACCTTCCAGAAATAAAATTAAATGCCTTAGTGGGAAATCTTGAAAGTACAAGGGCAGTGTCACATGAGGACCCGGCAATATCTTTCCTCTATTTTCTATTATAATTTCTGACATTATGCCATATCAATACATCTTTGAATATTTCTTTAATTTTCTTTCTCTTTTAAGCAATTTTACTGGATATCCCTCCTTCCAGCTTCTGTATTGCAGTGCTACATCTATTTATGCTTCCCACATATGGGAACATCTGCTGGAAGACTGGAATTAATACACGTTTCCCAAAGCTGCTTCTTTGAATCAGCAGCATACGCTAGGTTAAATGGTGCATAGCTGTTGCAAATAGTCCTTCTTCAAGGCAACTGCCTCTGGACTGGATTGTTCCAACCCTTAAAACACAGCAAACAAGATCGAGAAACAGATCTCACGTTTATTTATGACCAGAGCTTGTGGCCTTAGACTGAAGAGCTTCATTAGGACTTGGAAGACTGAACATCAAAACGCATGGTGAGCATGTGGACTTCCCACCTTGCACCTGTCTCCCAACTTGAGTAGACCGTGACATACCTGCCTTGTGCTGCAGCACTTAATCAAGTTATAAAGTCCATGCTGCATCCCTAGCCTGGGCTGGAAAAACTCTATTTTCTACTTAATTTGAGCCACCTCTAACCTAACCATCAAGAGTGTAAAAAAGCTACACAGTGTTTAGGTTCATTTTGGGTGTTTAAGGTTACCCTACTTCCCAATGGACTCTGGCTCCAGAACTCCCAGAGGTCTTCTGCTGCCTTGTGCAACAGTCCCACATACCCTAGACCCCCATGGTTAGGCCAATGAATCTTGTTTCCAGCTCACTCTTAAGAGAAAGAAAGAAGTGCCTTTTGGAGGCCTACAATAGACAATCAAATCAGCTTGCAGAGTGTATGCGACTCTACAACTGCATAGGCATGTTAGTACTGGTACTTAATATTCTATAGGTCCTTATCCTGCCATAGTATGGCCTGAACCAAGCAGTGTGCACTGGCACTTCCGTCTGGGGCATATACTAATGTTTGTTTTCTTTGGAAAAAAGGTGAAGGAATCCTTGCATATGCTTAAGTTTCACTTCATTATGAAGCAGGAAAATGACTGGGAATATCCCAAGACCTCAAAACTTGGATGCATTAAAGTTCTAGGGTTAGTTTAGAAACTGTCATTTGAATATACACAATGCTGCACAAAGAAAGAGTAAAATCCTTCACTTCCACTATGATTAGAATGTGGCCCCAAGCTACTGCTCAACATAAGGGCTGTTCCCAGGCACAGATACCAGATACAGAGAAGCATCAGACCTGCCCTCACTTCTGCTCCTAGGAGGCTCACACCTTACTACTCACATATATCTCATACTTCCTTAAACATGACCTCTGAATTCGGTTCACTCAGTTTAAGCTGATCTCGCTTACATAACAAGGGATTGGAAGAGAGCAGTGAACACACAAGACTTCCAGTGATTGAAGTGTGAAGTGAGGACTCTCTCCAGTATCATACCAGGAGGGTTTATGTGCTACTGATACTCACCATGACATGTTTTCCTATCAGGTAGCAGAACAAAACCTCTTGGGCAGGTGCAGTAATAGGAACCAGGGATGTTCACACAACCCAAAGTACAGCCATGATTCCAAAAGCCACATTCGTTGATATCTGCCAAGAAAAGCACTGTGTCAGAATAAGGTCATCAGCCAGTGCCAGAGAATTAGATTAATAAAACAAACTATCAGTCTTCTCTTGTTCTGGCCTTTTTTTTTTTTTTTTTTTTTTTCCAAAAATGGTGGTACTAATAAAAGATAAAAGTCCAGCTTGCATAGCATATTCAAAACAAGTGTTAGAAAATTTCTAGCAAAGGCAATTGCTTGTAAGTATATTGATAAAACTTCGGCTCAGAAATTTTCACTATTCAAGGCGTATATATCCAGCATAAACACCTAATGGGCGATTCCAGTGGCCTCTTGTGTGAAGCCTCTCCCTCTCCCACAAAATGCCATTAAATATTTTCTTTAAACAAAAAACTTTTATAAAATCTGGCTTCAACATGACTCAAGTAAATTCTTAAAACAAAGAAGTGGCTTAGAATTTCCATTTTTGGAAGTGTTTGCAGTTGGTTTTCTGAGAACTGGGCTGCTGCTCTGTTTATGCACTTCTGTGAAAGCTAAAAGCTTTTATCTTTCAGTGCCTTTATAACTTTGCAAATCTGGTCCTGTAGTGGAAAAAACACGCTTCTAACGCATTCTATTCTTCTTATTATTATTTTAAAATATCCATATCGAAACATTTAGAAGTTAGGAATTCAAGCCATTTTTGAAAGTGGGACTTGAGACAGTCATCTTGTTCCAAAATCTTTCAACACTTCACCTTTGGTGGTGCTACTTGTTCTAATTTTTCAGGGCCGAATTTTTCAGCCCTATTTATCTAAAGCTCCTCTACTCAGGACATCAAAATTTTCTCACAGGGCTAGCACTTGTTGTGACACTTTAACGGGTCTCTTCTTACACTACATGAGAATCTGGAAGGACACAAAAATGAAATGACAACTGGATTTTTTCAGATCCCGGAGGGTTTTTGTCATACTCAAAATATAAGTGTAATAGAAGAATATAAGAAGCTTTGTCATGTAATGGCATTAGGCTGACAGAAGAGTCATATATTACCTTCACAAAACTGCCTATTTCGACTCAAAATAAAGCCACTAGAACATTTACACCGATGAGTCCTTGAGTCTGGCCTGCAGATTCTCCTTCTGCATTTTTCTTTGTGCAGATCACAGGATACTTTTTCTGAAAGAACAAACATAATGCAACTATTTTGAGCATTTCTTTATGCTCAGTGACACATCTCCTCCTTAACAGGTATTTACTCACCCTGAGGAAAAAAAAATTTCCTATAATTTTCTATTAGTAAAATCAGGCCAAAAGAATCGTTATTTAAAAAAGGAAGGGACTTCGAGGAATAGGAATAGAAATGATCATTCACACAGACCTGTCAGCACAAGACAGATCTAGAGGGAACCCGGAGTAGGAAGTGCCTTGGTTTTGGCAGGTGGATACCTATAGTGAGCATGGAAGGATCTTCAGAAGATTTAAACAAGAAGCAGGATGACTAGAACTGAGAGGGATTCTTCAGTCTTCCTGCTCCTTTGCTCTACTTCTGCTCACATGGGAGCTCCATATAGCGGGCTTACCATGCAGCCAAAACCACACACCTTTCTATGTTACCAGGCTCGGGAAAACGCTTGGAGAGAACAAGAAAGAGGAGGAGGAAAAAAAGAGGAAAAGGGGAAAAACAGAGTAAGAGATAAAAGGCAAAAAAAGAAGAGAGAAAAAGGGGAAAGAGAGAAAAAGTGGAAGTATAAGGGGTGGAAATATTAAGACAAAGAAGTACAACACCACTAGATATATTATAAGATCCTTACAATATATTTCATTTAGACAAAAAATATTAACAGTTTGGAGTTTCTACTGAGGTGGTTCCTGACAATTAGAAATGCTAGCATTATAAATCTTTATTTATAACCTCGTGTCTGAAAAAGTCGGAACATTGCTGATGCCCCAAGAGATAAAACATAGGTTCAAAGTTTCTTAAAAGGAAACAGAAAAGTATGCCAAACACATCTCCATGAGTCCTCCGAATTTCCTCACAAGAAAAGACAAGCAGACATTTAAGTACCTTTTTTTATGGGATCTGTAGCCTCATATCTGTGCCCAGATATCTTTTACAGCTGGTGCTTTTGCAGATATATAACACTTCAAGTTTTATTTTGGTCTCCCAAACTATTATTTTGGTTTTAATCTTCCTAATCTTCTTCTGGGGTTGCTTGCCCCTTTTCTAAGATAAGAATAGATCAACTGTTGCTACTGAATGTGTATGCAGCCACCCACACACAACCCTTTGTCCTGTATTGCCTGTGTAACATAAAAGAAATCATGGGCTCATACAGACAGAGAATATATTTGCATGTGAACAAATTCTTGGGCTATTTCCAATTCACCCTTTGAATTCCAAGAGATGGAGAGCAACATATTTAAGTCCAACATTCAATCTTCTACTACCCACAACAGTGAAGAAGCTGGCCAATTAAGAGAATGACACATCACATGAATAAACAAATCAATTTCCTGGACAGAGACTTCAGTTTGGCTAAAAGCAACACAATCGTACTTATTTGCATCAAACTGATTTATTCTTCTCTAGCTAAAGTCATATTGTACATGCAAGGTCCAAAAGGTTCATCTGGATTCAGCCTGTTAAGCTTCTTTCTGCTCCATCACTTCCCAGGCTTCTCACAAGAGGTATTTGGAATAAAAAGTGCAACTGCTGATACCACTTATTGTTACACTTTTAAAAGACGAGTTAGAAACAGAGCAGTAGCTATTATTAGGCATTTTAAAACACTAGTGGTTTATTTACCAAGGAAAAGGGAGGGTGAGAGACGAAACAGCTTCTAGTAGAGACAGGAGTGCAGGAAAGCAGCATGTTCTGGGGGACAAAAGGGAGTTAATCTTCTGAGAAAATAAATACCAAGCACCTACAATTAATGAGCATTATGCTAAATACTCCTGTGGAATGAACACAAGTAACACAACTAGCAGCCCCTTTCTTGGTCACCGTTTCTCCTTCTCCATCCTCATGCATATGCAGACATGGTGACTGACAATGTCCAAGCAGCCTTCGTGCGACATTACTCAGAGTTTTTGAAATCTCACTGCAACAGCCTTGAACCACGTGTGGACACGTCATCATCTACATGACAAATGCATCCTTCCCTGGGTCCTCTGTGTGACCAGAACAAATGTGTGAGATGAGAAAAATGCTTTTATTGCCAAGGTGAGTTTTTTTCCTTGAAAGAAGCACAAAACACAGAATGTCTCTGAATGAAGGTTCCCTGTGTTCAAAAGTATAAGCTTTATCTCCAAGAGCACTTTCTCTTCTGCATCTCAACAGCTCTAAGCATTTAAAGGGCAAAGCCTCTTTGAAGACTGTTTCCCTTATTCAGGATTTTTTTGAAAAAATATCCCAAAAGATCAGAGTATATTACATTATTGTTCTCTTAAACTCAACCATATCATTGCAGTTTACTTACCAAAATCCTGAGAATCTTCTCTTGCACCTGGCTGTTTGAATGGATGCACCACTTTTATCTCCACTGGTGGAAAAAACGATCGTTTCAGGCTAATGGTGACTACAACTTTCCCAGTATATTTGTTGGCTCTCCATATCATACCAGATTTCGACTCTGAGTAGTACAAGTGGTCAGCAAAGACAGATATACCAAGCAATTGATGTCTGTAACAAACAGAAAATAACACAAAGTGGCACACTATTGGATCCTGATACACTTACTCATACATTTTTAAGCATCTAGTTCAGTCAAGTACATGGTAAATATTCTTTTTCAAATTGCATTCTACATAATTCTATATATGACCAAGTAAATTGAGATGCCATAGATAACCCCAAATAATACAGCATCCTGCACATTTGCAAGAACTATCTCCAAAACTATGAACATTACTTACAAGTTACATGGCCAGCTGTTCAGTACTGACTCAACTCACAGTGAAAACCCAGGTATTGCCCTGCTTCTGTTGAAACCAGGCACTAAAATGGATGCTTGCTTTGTTGAAGGATCTAGGACAGTTAGGCCCTTCATTTCCCAATTTCCAGTGCCTTTTCTGAAGCCTCTGACTACCAAGAAATTGTGGGGCAGAGAGAGTGTACTTAAAATCCACCTTGCAGCTTTCCCCGCCCAATGAGGTTAGCTCCTATTTTCTGGTCAACTATAGCACCCAGCAGGAATCATCAAATGGTCTGGTTTGGTAAGAGAGGAGGCAGAAGAAGTATTAAAAGCAAGATTTTTACCCTCCATATTCCAGAGCATATTGCAGGTGGAAAAAGGAGGGTCCATTTCATCAGGAAAAGTGCTGGTGCCCAGGAAACACCAGTCAACTCAAAGCAGAAAGGAGAAAATTCAGGCAACTGGCAATATAGGGAGAACCCCCTGCTTTGCATTAATCTGATGGAAGCTGCAGTGACACATGGCAGCTTTCTTCTGAAAACATGCCACAGAGCATCTTTAGCACCGCAAAACATGAAGGCCAGATGTTAAAGGCCGTCAAGTGGACCAGGACCTAACAGGCGCAGAGCTGTGCGCAGCCCAGGCCAGGGGAACAGGGTGGAATGACGCTGCTCCATAGGAGAGATTCACAAAATCTGCTGAGGTCTGCTGGAAAAGACTGAGCCCTGGGGTTATCCAAGCCTCCACAGCAAGCAGCTAAGAAGGACAAGTTTAGAGGAGGACAGGAAAGACCTGACCTAGCTCAGACTCTTGAGCACAGCTCAGACACTTGAGCTCATCCACTTTGACCTTGGACAAATCATTTAATCTCTTTGTTTTTGGCTTCTCTAACCGCAGAAAAAGGCCACTAACAAACACTCAGAGGGGATTCCTGAGGATTAAGTAGTTATCATTTGCTGAAAGCTTGGAAGATGAAGAGTACTGAACAGCAGTATTATCCCTACAGCACAGAAAAGAATTTCTGACTTTTCATTTTCCTACTGGTAGTTTTAAACATATGGTGACAGGCCATTTCTGCCATACTTTATACTCACTAGTGTGCTATGAACAGACAAAATGAACAGAAAGAGGTGACCTTAACTCTGTCTCCTGAAAATGACTGTTTTATTTTTGATGTGCTCTAAAAAACTCACCGAAAAGAGTTTTTGAGCAAGCGAACAGCCCCACCATCGTAATCACATGATCCAATATGGGAAATTTCTTTCTCATGGTCATGTTGAATCCAGTAGAGCCTTAGGTCAATCAAATCCAGAGAGATGGCATTTATTTTTCCTGTGGTTCTTAAAATATTCCTCTTATCACTTCCATCAAGGGATACTCGGTATATGCTGGATATAGTATCATCTGAAGACCAAAATAATACCCTGCAGACCAAAAAAAAAAAAAAAAGCATATTTCAGATGAAAAAAAAAAGTCATTGCTGCATTGCTGTATACTCCTTGTATAGCTGCTCCTGTATAAAGATTTTTTTCTTTCTTATTACAGTGATTCCAGAATAAAATCTACTAATAAAGCCACAAACTTCCTTAATAGATGCTAACCTATTTAAGGAAAACCCCATATACATCTCCCCTTAATAGAACTCTTAAGACCAGAAATAATTTCTGACAACAAAGTTTTGCTTATTTAACAGAAGCAATGTTACCACTAAAATTTTACTGCAATTGTTTTGTTATTTTACAAAACATGTTTCTATTATGGACAGCTCAGTCCAGAAAGCAGGGAGATACTAGAAAGTCCAGCTTAATTGCAAAGCCCTGTTTTCTCTGTACCTGCTTTGTTAAGCCATGCAGCCAGGAAAGGAAACCGGAATAACCTCTGAAGCCTACCAGGGAATCCAGGAAACTTGGAAAACAGCACATTTGTGAGGCAGATCTGCATTATGCTCTGCCTATGTTTTGCTTATGGGGAGTAATCTATCTCCAAAAATTCTAGTCCAACACTCAGTGGTACTTGACTTTAAAATATCATTTCTATTATTGCTGCCATTCCTTTCTGACTCCCTGCTGCTTGGAGCAGCCAGACTATGCTGCCATTAAAGTAGGGCTCAGTCAAAATAAGGCTCCGACACCAAAAACAATCATGCATTTGAACTACTTGTATGTGAAGTTATTCATGCATCAGAACCTATATTTACCGATATGACTAAGATTAGCAGCAGTTTTTCCAAAATTCCTGTTTCACTTTTTTTTTAAAATGGAGTTTAAATGGTTTTTTTTTTGTTTCTTACACTTACACACACAAATTCCAAAAAGCATTAATATTTTGACTTGCTTTCACCAAATTTTAAGATCTAAATGTACAAACCAACGTAATATATAGCCAGCTATACTATTTTTTATGACAGTTATATATTACAGGGCCTAAAATGGATTAGATCACACTAGCAAAGGGCTGTAACAACCAACAAAGAATCAGCCCTGCCTTATGGCTTTTCTACTCTATTACAGTTTTTAATATATAGGTCAAAAGATGTTTCAAGGAGGTCCATCAGATTTTCTATTTACAAGTGTTTAAACACTTGATTAATAATTCTTTGCATTTCTATAACACCTGTTCTTTAAGAATCTTTACAGAATCTGCAATTTTGAACAGATACTAGGATTCATATTTTACAAACAGGGAAGGTAAAAAAAAAAAAAAAGTGATTACAATTTCAGTTTAAGTCAGTGATGGCAGGATATAACACGAGCAAATAGGCATACAGACTTTACTATATTTGCTCTGCTCTTAATTCTTAATCCTTGTTTTTCAGCATATCTGAACTCCATTCAGAAAAAAAAACAATCTTACAGAGATAATTATGTTAATACTAAAACAATCTTATCACTACTAAACAGACACACCTTTTGAGAAAAACGGTTTCAAAGGTATCACACTAATCTGTTACTTGTGTGAACTGCCCAGATGGGGGAGAACACATTGTTAGCATCAGACTTTGTGGATATTTATGCTTGCTTCATTACATCTGTCTTAATTCACTTCACATATATTCCTCTCAGAATTTTCATACAAGCAAAATGCACCGAGAGGTGAATGTGAATTCATCCAGGTGAATATATGCATTTGAGTTTGTCCACAAAGTTTAGTACAAGTTCACCAAATATATTCCTATAATACCATTTGTAACATACTTCTTAAGGACTTGTGAGAATTTCCAAAACTGCTAAATATGACTTCCAAGAGCAGATCAGAAATCTTGAAAATGTATCCTACTCTAAGAAATACTAGCAATGCCTCAGGAAGTTGGTTTATGCATAAATGCACAAAGAGAGGGCACATAAGCCTGAATATTAAAATACTTCTATTGTATTCTGAGTGAATTCACTGTAAATTAAGTTTTCGCAACAAGAACATCTCCTCAACTTATATTTTTGAAACCTTGAACGGAAGAGTTTTACATGCCAAGGTAAATCAGCATGGGGACGCTGCTCTGACAATCCCTATCAATAACTTCTGAGGAGACCAAATCCCTCATGTGGGCAGGCGCTCAGTGTGAATGCTTTGGAGTTCAAAGAGGCATCTTTATAAAAGACAAATTACTCGTGATACAGAGTAGCAACAACAAGTTCAGAACCAATAAGTATCAACTGAGGGACAAAGGAAACAGGAGCAAAGCTAAGTTTAGATTTCAGAATATATGCCAATTTGTTTTCTAAGCGTACCAGGTGTGGAGCACAAAGGTCTTACACCATTTACAAGGACACTCTCCTTTGCTGTTCAAAGTTTCTTTCCTGCTGCTCTAAAACTTCACTGCCTTTAATAAAAAGTCGCATTTCTCTATTTCTTATATGGTTATTAACCTTTCATCTTACGTGGTCTAAGTTCAGGGAATTACCTGATTACAAATAATATATGTGTACAAACCAACCCTATAGACTATAAATCACAGTTGCAACACAATTGGGAGTCCATTTTAATGAAATTACTAACCTAGTTAAAATTACCTTTGCTCAGCATCAATGGTAATCCTTGTGGGATGACCAGCATCTCTTAGAAGGACACGGCGTTTTTTCCCATTTGTGTCTGTCACTTCAATGATTGCTTTCTGTTTATTAGCCCAAAGGATATCTTGATGTATCCAGTCAACAGCAAATGCTGAAACATCTTTATCTATGTAACACAGTCTCTGTAAACAAAAAAAGTTGACAATAAGGAGCATCCCACATAATATCCCAGATCTGACTTGCATTACATGAACCACAGTGACATGTCATTTATTCCTTTTATTTCAGGTCCACAGAAACTTTCTTTCTTATCTTTGTATTTGCACCTACACCCTCTGAACTGCCAGACTACTTCAGAGAGGGAAAATGTTCTCCAGAAGAAATAAGGAAATGGACTGATCTTTTAGCTAGAAACATTCCCTGTATTTGACACACTATGAAGTACCCAGACCTGTACTGCTACAGATGGAAGACTACCCAGCGCACTGCTGCTGGACCTAGATCCCTAAACACCAGCGTGAAATACATCGTCTATTCACGGAACAGGAACCCTGACAATCTCTCTCAAATGAAAAAAGGCTTTCAGCCACAACACCCTGTCTTCCCCTCTTCATCAGCCAGAAGCAACAAACTACAACTTTTTCTGAACAAAAGGTGCAGTGCTGAAAGAAGCACTTTGGCAACCATAGAAACCAATGAAAAGCTTGAGAGAGAGAGAGAGAGAGAGAGAGAAGGAATTCAAATACATTCTCCTCATATCATTTGTGCCAGTTTGAGTTACAGTACGCTGGAAAATGAACTTCCATAAAGTCAGTGATTAATTTAAAACACATTATTGTCTTCAAAGTTTTGGTTTGTCTAAATTTCTTCTCTTCATCTTTAACTCCATTCACTGTGGAAGTCAGTAAAACAGCACAGACTCAGGCCCGCACGGCACTTATCAGAACTATCACAACAGCAAATACTATTTAAATTATCAAGTGCCAATCAATGAACAGGATTGTTTCAGTAGAGGGTATAATATTCAGAAACCTGGGGATTTCCAGAGAATTTATTACCTTACCTCTTGTTTAGTGCCATTCAGGTGAATTCTTTGCAGAAGCCGCCTTTCAGAGTCAACCCAATACACTTTCTCTTCTGCATAATGGAAGTCTACAAGTGTTGACTGACCAGTATCAGCAACCAGCCTTTCATGATTTGTCCCTTCTGTATCAATTCTGAAGATGGCATTTCCATGGTTGAAAAGTAAGAAAGGTGCAGGGTCTGGTATGGAGGGGGAAAAAAAAAAAAAAAAATCAATATACATGGTACTTTCGCTGCATTAAATTCTCATTAGTATTTTACTAGCCATAGTAAACATCCAAGACCTAAACATCTAAAAGTCCAATCTGGACTTTTCAAGGTATTATTATAATAGCTGTTTCTAGGATGCTAATGACATCTTTTTCTGCTGCTATTTACACTGAACACCATCATGTGAGAACATTTAAACTATGAAGACTTGTTTTACTTAGGTGGTAAATGAACACTGAAGTGTAGCAAGGATGATTTATCTCAGGAATTTGGCAGCTGCTTGCATTTTACCAAATACTTGACAATCAATGTATACATACTTTGCTCTGCCCTTCTCAGACTCCGAGTTTACCATCAGGGTCCTGTGACCCCACGTTCATGGGTCCAAAGGCTACATCCAGAGGGACTTGAATGCATCCCCTACTTCTTGGGTCACAAACATACCTTGCCACACAACACCTTCACATTAAAGAGAGACCCAAGTACATACGGGTCACAAAAAGAAAACTTGAACTCCTTGACTGGAAAGGAGTTACAGTGTATCCCAGCCAGAAACTCAAATTGGACATGTAGGAAATCAGACTGGAGAGGTGTGAGCTGAACCTCAGAGTACAACCACCTCATATTCTAAAGAAAACCAAAGTTATTCAAAGGCTGTAACTGTGCATATTTTCCTCTCAGAGGGGCTGAAAGCTTTTAAAGCTTAAATGTAAATTATGTGTTAAACCAATTCAATAATTTAGGGCAAAGAGGGAGAGAAAGAACTCACAGTAGCATTTGCATTTATTAAGACCAAACCAAAAATCAGGACTTCCTGTCCAGCATTCCACAGCCTTGCCCTCAGAACAGGTATCAATACCAACAGACTGAAAGTGGCAAAGGGTGCAAAATCTTATGTAGCGCCAATGGAGCAAAATCTGCAGTGCGTGTGTTTTCTGCAGGTAGCAAGGACAGGATAAAAGAGAGAATGTAGAGTTATAATATGGTTAACTCCTCTCAGAGGAAGCAGATACGCTAAAGGAAATCAAGTTTTTTTTTTTTTTTTTGTTTTGTTTTGTTTTTCCTCTCAATACATTCACTCATCTTCCTCCAACCATACTTTCTTTTCTCCTCATCACTCTTCTGTGATACCTACTTCTCTCCTTCCCAATTACCCGCACACTAGAAGAGGTAGTTTTTCAGAGAACCAAAAAAAGCATCAGTCTGCTTTTCAGCAGCTGAATTAACTCAGCATTGTGAATAGGAAGAGACAGGCATGATTCACTTTGAAAAGCATGTGAACTGCTAATTAAAACTCTAAAGCTCTTTTTCAGTCATTAGAAAAGAAAATGACCATACCTTTCACATAGCAAGACCATTTGTCTATATCCAAGGTATAGCCAGGCAAACAGGAGCAGATATAGGACCCTGGAACGTTGACACAGCTTTGGCCACAAGTTCCTAAACCTCCTTCACGACATTCATCAATATCTGCAAAATATTTTGAACAGATCAGGATAATTCTGTTTGCAAAGGCAAGAGAGAAGAGACAGAAAGATGAGCCTGGACACAGAAAACTGCTAATAGGTTAGTTACAAAGTTTAGTTACCCACCATTACAAGAAGCAAACAGCTACAGCTTCACTTACTTCAGAATTATCTATTTGTTTGCTTTCGTATGTTCAATTTTTTTTTAATTTATTTTTTTTTTTAAAGGAGCTGGACCAGGAAAGTTGTCTCTTTACCTAGTGACTGGGCACTCTACACAAAAGGTCCTAGACTGCTAGACAGGGAAAGGACTTGTCCACTACATTGCTTCTGTATTTGCATTACCCTTTGCTATGGAGTTATGATATACTCATTACCTGTGCCTATGGCTGCTTCCTTCTATTACTATCCCTCATTCCACCATAACAATTTTGTAACTAAATCACCAGGATTTGCAAAACATACAACTGCCAAAGCACTCCTACGCTAACATTTTGAAATCAGTCAAGTCTCAAAAACATATATGATACATTAAGAACATTATATTCTAAGACATACAATGCCAAGCCAGGCAACATGTAAATTAATTAGAAAACTGACTTTTAAATGACAGATTCGCCCAGAGACTCTATTAATTAAAAAAAATGCAGTATTTATGGTGCATGTTACATTTGAGGCAGTAGCTATGAAAATGAGGAATTAACCCAAAATAAAAAAATATATTTCTTTT
>VZSV01000153.1:283336-300192 GCA_013398735.1 Nothocercus julius
GCCTGGGTAACCCAGAATTTGAAACATGTGCAAATCAGGACAGAGCTTTAGGAGGTCCATGAGTGTTAGGTGAAGACCCATTTAGTTCAAAGAAGGCCAGAAAAGGCACCTCATTATAACAAACTGGTAATTTGATTAACTCGCTACAATGCTTTGAAAGGAACTTTTCCTGTTTGCACTTTCAGGTTTCTGAAAGCAAGCAAAATCCCTGATGTCCCACATCTCCCTTAAATGCTTCTAAAACCTCCATATAGCAGAAGAGTTTTTGTTGTTGTTGTTTTTTGGCTGTTTTTGTGCGTTTTGGTTTCTGTCAAGAGGCAACTATTCAAAAAAAACTAGCCATTTACAGCCTTTTAATGTGACTGTACAATTAGAGAATAGTCTATAGAGTTTCTCCACCATATATATTCCACATGCACAATAAACTAACTTTGATAATGTATGAAACATAATCAGAACACTAACTATGGTAATAATAAGGTATGTTTCATATATTATCAAGTTGCACATGCAATTAATTTTTGTTTTGATTAGAAATGTAAAACCGAAGAATTTCCAGCAACTTAATTCCATAAAGCACTTTGATGCTAAACCACATTTTTCTTCCAACACTAACTTTCTAAAACCTATTTTCTCACAGACATATGACAGATATACATTCAATTCTACAGAGAATTAAAGGAATAACTCTTGTAGATCCCTTCTAGAAAGGTTCGAATGGTTTAGAAGTTTGATAATGGGCTACAGAAAGCCTGAGCTCCAGGTTGCCAGTTCAAACCTAGATATGACAGGCTAGCCAACAGCGACTGGGTATCCTTAAAATTAAAAGGTTCTTTGTAAGGGTCGCCTGTACAGGAGGACTTAGGTGGCCTCAGCCCCTTTTCACAACGAATGTGAGTGCTGAGAGCGATGCAGAGAAGCCTGTTGGTATGAACACTGCCTTAGTGTCTCGCCCTGATGTGCTAGTTTTCAAAGGGCCTAGGAGGCTGGCTAAACTGGACAGTTAACCTGCTCACAAAGACTATAACGCAATTATGTGAGTTGATATATTTTTATAGCAATAGTGGCTTGTTAATAAATATGATGCTATTGCTTTGATGAAGTCTTAAGTATGGATGATAAAGGCAGCTGTATAGATGTAAGACTGTTAAAAAGACAGAAATCATTTTGATGATGATTCAAATTGCAATAAAGTGCATGTTGAAGAAGAAAGGTAAGCCTGATCTACAGACTGTATCTGGGAGAGTGCTTACTCTGAAGAGGATTTAAACTCATACTGGACAAGCAGCTGGCCTCTCAGCATGTTACTAGACAAGTCATAGTACACATAAAACACAGGAGAAAAATGACAGTGGAGAGAATTTTATTCCACACATGACAGTGAGCAGATTATACTGGAATATTTTTATTTCTTGGATATATACTGTTAAAGGGAATTGAAAAATTTCAAAGCATATATAACAAGGACTTAAGAAAATGATTTGAGGACGAGAATAAGCATCTCTCACTGAGATGCCCAAAGTGTTCAGTTGGTTTAGCTTACAAAAAGAAGATTGCAAGTAGGTTTGGCCACGGTAAATACACACCTTCTGAACCAAAGAAGGTAACTACTTTTCCAAAGGACACTTTAATCTCTTCCAGGAAAACTTAGCAAGGACTGATGGCTGAGAAATGAAGCCATGAAAATCAAATCTGGAAATTATTAAACTCATTTTTTAACAGTGATTGTGATTTCCTGAGTGAACAAGCTACCAAGGAAAAACTGTGTAGTCGTAAAAAACATCAGTGGACATTCTCAAGATGAGAATGGGAAGACATGCTTGAAGCAACCACAGGTCACTGTACTATGTACATAAGTGGACAAAGGGTCTAGGATTTACAGGATGATCTTTCCCAGCATTAAAACACATAATAAAGAATAAATGAACAAACTGCAGCAAATCTGCAGCAAAGAGTACATTGATTGATTAGGCTAAAAGAATTTGCACTGCCTCCCTAGTAACTTGAAGAGGTGACTTGGCGGTAACCAGTGTGCCAGCTTCAGCATTACCAAAGTTCACACAGTAAAGAAAATCTCCCACACGCTGCAAAGCGAACAATTGCCCTAGCCGAGGAAAGGATACAGTTCAAGAATAATTGCCCAAGGAAAGCTCAGAGGCACATGGACAAGCTGCTTGGCCGCCCAAGAACGTCCAGTCCAGCTCTACACAGGAAGTGCCAACAGACACTGAGCTACTGTTAAATAGGCTGAGGCTCTGTGAGCATTCAGTGTTCAGGGCACGAACAATGGAAGAAGGACCTATGAGCTCTCCTTTGTGTAAAGGTCAGTCAGAAAAATCCCCAAAAGCTGTTTTCTGAAAGCCAAGGAGAACTTGATCATAGACGATCCATGAGGTGTAAGTAAGGGTGCGCTCACCGGCACTCGTTAGGCCCCGGCAACGCGGGCTGCATCCTGCTCTAGCCCCGTCACGTATCCTGGCAACCACTTTCCCCAGTGGGAACTTTACCCCGTGAAAGAAAGCGGCTTAGTGGACACAAAAGCTGTCTGCAGTGCCCTGACAGCCAGCCCTGAATGGAAGAATGAGATTCTGCTCAGCTCTCAAAGGCTTCTTTATGTAAAAAACGCCTTGAGAATCAGCAAAAACGATGAATCATGTCATCGTGATGTTGGCAGCTCTCAATGATTTTGCATACAAATATGCCACTTTATTGAGAGTCCTGAGAATGCTCTGATTGCAGAAGGTGGAACATTAGTATGCCTGGCAGGGATACAGAGAAACCACAGTAACTCAGAATGTGCCCTGCATTAATACAGATTATATATATACACACAGATTATATATATAAAATATATACACATACAGACACACTCAATAACTCAAATTTGGTTCTTGTAGAGTTGGACTACAGGTGAATTCAGGCTTCTATATCCAGTCACCATCATAATCACATCAATGAGATTAAACAATCAATTTCATCTAGTTTAGAAAGTAAATACCTCGCACACTTTATCTATGCTCTTAAAAACATAAGCTCAGAACAGGAGATAGTCACAAGTAGAAGAAATGCTCCACTTATCTCTGAGGAACTGAAGAATTGAAGAAGTGCAAGTTTACCATTATCTCAGCTCCCTAGTTTTTAAATGAGCAGATCTTTCCTAAGTTTTGAGAGTAGAGAGGCTGTGAAGTTCTCAGACAGTATGGTAAGAAATACAATGTAAATAAGCCGGTTATCGGTCCCTTTCTTTTCCAGTCCAGAGCCACAGCTGTAACAGCACAAGCAGCAATATAACTTAGCAGAAACAAACAAACAAAAAGTTCCACAAAGTACAAACACAGTTAGATCTCAAATCAAGCTCAAAAACCACTTCTAGACATCTTGAAGAAAAAGGCAAAAAGATCTCAATGTGCCATGATATCTTATTTAATCTTCTGCTGGCATGAATTAGATTTAATATTTCTCAGAATACAACATAAAAAATTCCGATTGTGTGTCTTCAGAAGGTTGTATGGACCACAACTGAGCATTTAGCTCTCCCAAGACACACTGTTCATATGTGTCTATTTTCAGAAAGAACAGTAACTCCTGTGTGGCCAAGACCATTTTTCCTTTAGAGGGAGAGGATTTTGCATGTTCACTAGAGTCTATGAAAGAAGAATTTTAAAGGGAAACTTAGTCCCCAGTCCTGACATTAAAAACTTTATATATATATTAAATCAAGATGGTAATGTCAATAACCGCAGAAATGCTTCCAGTTATATCATTACTTGCAGATAAATAGATGTGTACAGGCACATGACTCCTTCTTTGTTTTTACCTAATGATCTGTTCTCCCATACTTTGTCTTTGATAAACTGTGCTGTTCTGGGATACATAGTTGCCTCAAAGACTTTTCTCCTCTTGGCGTACCAAGTTGGATTCAAATAATTTCTATTAAAATAACTGTAAAAAATTATGTGAAACATCTAGGGTTGGATTACATTACGCTTCCTCTTGTCAAGGCAGCTTTTGATCTTTGAATATCCCTAGAAATAAACTGAACTAATTAAGAAATAAGATGTTAAGCAATGTAAGATCTTCATCTGTAGTAGCAGAATGCAAAACCAATCTAGCAACGCCTATGCACTTTCCAGTAAGTGTCTTTTGTGGCAGCTCTCTAAAAGAGAGCCAACACCTCCTCAACTCAGCATAGGCCTCGTGGTTGGCAGGGTGCCACCACAGCCACAGACGATAAAGAACATTTTACAATTGGTATATTTATTACAGCTCACAAGGACGGTGGCCAAGCCACAGCTGAGCTTGCTCTCATTGTTCACAGTTCACTGATATGAGTCATGTCTCCCACTTACCATTTTTATGCCCATTATTACCTTCAAAGTCTGCCTCCAGCTTCCTACCACTTGCTTCCACCGCACTCTCTGTCTCATGTAATTAATATACTAGAATTTCATACATCCGGGTTTCTATTCACACATGGCAAAGACCAGGGGAAATGCATTCCATCAGAGCATCCCTTAGTCCTGTATTTCATCACAAAATTCTGCCTGTGTTTTCTCCTCTGCAATCCAGTGGACTAATTAAAAAGATACCCTAGCACATTTTGTTTTGTTTATTCTATGCTAGGCAAGGTAAAATAAGACCTTTGTTCAAAGATCTTTGTTCAAAGTCAGTCACAGAAAAATCAGCTGTTACAGAAAACACTACTTCTATTAATATTTCTTGCACAGTTTGCTGAACTACCACCCATCCTGTTTGCTTTACCTAGTCTCCTCAAGACTAGTACAATAACAGAATAAATCTAGTTTTCAACAGAAAAGACAATGTAGGGCAATTCCTGTCTCTGTTAATGGGAAAACAACACATGTCAGTGTTCAAAATGAGTTGCCTGAAACAGAAGAATGAATGCATCTTCATGGCATTTTAACCTTCAATGATATTTAGAGTGGACTTTGACCCACCAAAAAATAGCCAAGCAATCACATTCATTTCAGTATGACTGTCCTGTTAAAAGTGAGGTCTCAACTGGGCAGTGCAGTAATGAATAAGCTGTAACTAATATACTTCCTAATTAGCCCACAGAAGTTGGGTTAACATCAGCAAATAGCATGGACCAGAGGAGAGGATCTGCGAAGTACAACAGCTGTTGAGGATGCGACCCACATAGCTCTCGATGTGGGTCAGCCCAGACCCACTGCCAGCCTGGTCCCGTGGACTGAGCGCCCATTGGCAGTGGGGAGGGCACGTGCTCTCCTGAGCTGCACCCACAGGTTTAGGCTCATGCAGCAGGAATCCCATTCGTGCCCTCTGAGAGGGCTCAGCAGCGCGAACAGAAGCATCCTGAGAGGTGAGAGCATGCAGAAGCACCTCTGAAGAGTGCTCCTCATTCATGGGGAAGCATCAGCATAGAAGTATCCTGGCTGTCTTTGGCTCTCTTATAAACTTTCAATTAAATTTATCATTTGTACACAAAAATGCCTTGCTACTCCTCGCTGAATACCAGAACATTTAATATGCATGCTTCTCCTTTCTGCTTGCAAGATGGTATTACTTAGCAGAACGCACATAGGCACCTGCTATTAAATCACTGGAATCACGTCAAGAACTGAGTCAGAGCTTTGAAGCTCAAGCAAACTATGGCAAAAGCTTAACTCTAAGGATTAAGTCTGTTTGTTTGAAACCTTACAGAGAAATTCTTAACGCAAAAGACCGTACTTCGCTGGCTGTGCCTTTCTAATAATAATAACAACAACAACAACAACAACAACAATAATAATAAATAGAATTTCAAGGTATCAGGGTGGTGAGAAGGGTTCTGTTGTTGTCTTACACTTGTTAAAGAATAAGAATCTGCATTTTAAATGTTCCAAATCGCTAGAGATTATCATAGTAATATTAGTGTCATACACTTCACCCACATTTTAGTACTACAATATCCACCACGATTCATGTATTTGTATGAGATGTATTAACTCTATCTACTTCTTCTAAATGCATATATATATATATACACACATACACACACACACATATATATATAAATACATCCATACATAAATTACACATATACAGTACACAGATACGCGAATGCACATGTACTGAAGATACAAACACTAAACTAAAGGAAGGAATTTTGGTAAGCACGGAATAGTTCAGATCTCTTCAAAAAAATCACCCTAATCCTGCTTTCTGATAATTAAACTGACAAGAGACTAATTTTGAATGATAAACTACCACATAAAAAGAGCTCTGTTGGTTCTAAGAAGCAAGTGATATCAAAAAGTTGATTCATTGTCTCTGCCAGTAGAGCACACAAACTCTGTAAAAAACAAACAACAACAACAACAAAAAAAAAAACTTTAAAAATAGAAAGCTCAATTAAGACAGCAAAAATGCTGTTTTCATAATTGTGAACAGTCACTTACCTATACAAGTGGAGTTTTCAGTCTCTTGTCTGTATCCATTAGGACAGTTCCAGTGCTGCAGAGCTGAAAGGCTGACAAAACCGATTTTAAAAAACACTGGCAAAAAAGCAACAAGGAAGAGAAACATAATCTTGAGTTTTTTGAACTGTTGTTAGAGGAGAATGGGCTTGTATTCAGTCATATCCAGGACAAAATGAGTGTAATCCCAAAAGGTTTCTGGAAACTCCTGCTTTATACTCAGACATATTAACACAATACAAAGTTTTATCTTTGTCTTGCTTTTCTTGCCACTTTAGTCCTTACTGTGTCTGAGTATAACCTTGAAGAAATTCCTGGGGGGTTTCTTCCCCGCACATGTCGTTTTCTCGGTCTTGCTCTTTTTTTTTTTTTTCTTTTTTTTTCTTTTTTTTTTTCTTTTTGGAAGCCAAGTATGAAATGCCTGACACTCTTGCCACAAATTTAACACAGTGTAAAAGCAGAGCTTGCAAAGATCTCTGCCAATTTCCTCACAACCAGCAAGGCTGCTGTTCAAATCTTAAATGCAAGAAACTGAAAAACTGTTCACCAAAGCCCTCAGCGGAGTACAGGCAGCAAGATCTCCAGGTGCCGTCCCTCTCCAAAATGTAGTTGCTCTATACATGCACACTTAGAGGGACTCATCTTTCTTTTTAAAGCTCTACTTGCCCCACCTCTTCTCTATTTAGCACCACTTGAGTGAACACTGTGTTTGCAAATAGTAATGTGGCCAGTGGCTTTACTACAGGGAACTGAGCCAGAATGCAGATACCCAGCCACACACAATAAGTACATTCTACAAAGGGAGCCCCTCATGTGTGAGAAGTACCTGCTGCATACCAACTAAGTTTTACGTCTCAGAGATTGTAGCCTGATTTATACCATACATGCTCAATCATGATGAGTCATATCCATTTTCATAATATTGTGTGTTTTACTACCAGAGACAAATTTTGTTCATGCAAACATGAAGGAAAAAAAAAATCCCTTCAATTTTGCAGCTTTGGAAAATTCACATTGGCTTAGAATCACCCTAGGATACGTGTTCACAATGCTGATTTCACAGAAGTTACAACCTATGCTCAGGTCTGAATATGGCCCTTCTTCAGTTCTAGGAAAAAAATTACTGTCAGAATCCAAGACAACATGTTCTGAGTCTGCAATATCTCATACATATTCTAGTCATTTATATACGCACATAGGTGCTGTAAAATGCTACTCTTCTGATACAGTGCTTTTTAACCCTTATAGTATAAAAGCATATACACTAGGAAAATTCCAGGTGAGTCAAGCTCACTATTCTTCCAGTATTAAAAAAAATCCCTTTTCCCTAACCCTTTCCCTATTTTTTCTCTAACTCCCTAATTAGCAAAGCTCTAGAGCACAAGCATAAGTGATTTGCTGAATTTTTAATGTGCTGAGAGTTAAGCAGGTGTTTAACTGGCTGAATGCACCAAGGTTTGCTGCTCTAACAGCTATGAAACATTTTAGTTCTGTTGCTTTTTAATTTTTTCTTTTACTCCTCCTGCAGTATTATGTTAGAATAAATAGTAATGTAACAGCTGGAAACACCAGCAGCATCATACAATAACTTACAGCTGTGCAAGTTGCACCTCTGGGAATTCTTCGCCTCTCTATTTTCCTGAATTGATAAGAGTCTGAATTTGCACTAAAAGAAAGTAAGAAGCATGAAACCTGTTTTATAAATTGGATGACTCTCCACCAAAAGCAACTGTTTCTTGATGTTTCTGTGCCTGTACAGTCATGTTCTGCTTACTCAATTCTCACTGTTACAACTAATGCAGCTAATTAAATCCGGACTGACAAATGGAAGCCACGTTTTCACGTACCGTCTTCAGAACTGAGTGTCTATTCTGCACGCTATAAAATACAATAATAGTAATGCAAATTATGCAGGGCCACACTCGTGCCATACAGCACTTGTTTCTCCAAATAGTCCCCTGAAAAACAAAAGGAGAACCACTGTGAAAGTGTAATAATGCCACACCATCTAGGATTACAGGATCCTGCCCAGGAACTGTGGTATGTTCCACATGAATCTACTTTACTAATTTTGTAGCTGTCGATTCCTCCTCACAGTTTTCCTCTGTGTTCAAGCTGGGAGCACACAACCTAAAAAGCTCCAAAGGAATGTGTCACTTTTCTGTGAGTAACCCCCAATAGAGCGCTTGCTAGACTGGGAGGGCAGCCATCCAAATAAGTGCTCTGACCTCTTTCAAGGAGACACAAACTCACTAAGAGACAGAATGAATAAGCTCTCCAGTAAAACTCACAGGCAATTTTTGTTACTCCACAGGCCTTCACACTCTGAGTTACTCGTTCACATATACTGCCTTTTCCAAATATTTTCAATCTTTCCTCCCATTTATTTCCACTTTTAGCCTTTACCCCAAAACGCAAGTCAAAGGCATGTCCCAGAATCTCTTTCTTCTCTTGAAGATAAAAACAGAGAGAGAAAAAGTCTGACATGCCAGTACCACAATGAACTTTTCTGGAAGAAGATAACCCTTCACTACAATCAGAGAGAGACTGGTTAATTTACCCATCTAATTTCACTGTCCCAGAAGTATAGGTAGGATTTAAAAACAACAGAAAAATCTCTTAATAAGTGGGATTTTCTTCCCCTCAAAACCAGATATGCCTCAGACCAGAACTAGTGGCCAGATCCAGTGCGATACCTGGGCCTGAGGATGTAAATAAGTTACCTGAAAGCAGATATAGCCAATTATCTTCTTGTAGACCAAAACAGAAAGTTCTCAATGAAGTACCAAAGTACATCAGGCTGCACCACAGCTTAATTTCCAAATGTAGCATTTTTCACCAATTAGTTCAGAAGACCAACACTATAATTCTTTCCCACCTAAAATCATTTAGCATTTAAGGAGTTGTTTCAAATGTATTTCTGCAAAGCAAGGCACTGTTCAAACCCTCAGAGAGTAATGGAAGTAATTAACAGTAGGTTAGCATTCATGCAATAAATTAGACTAGACTTACCTATGAATCAGTCCAGTGGTCTTAAAACTATCTTTCCTGATGCACTAAATGCTAAGAACCAATCTAGTTTGATTTGACCTGGCAGTCTCAAGAGACTGGTAAACTAACAGTAAGTAAATACCCCTCTTTTCCTTTCTCGTCTAGCTTTGGAAGGCTTTCCTTGGTTGGTAAAGACCAGCTAGTGATCCAAGTGAAGAGATCTCTTCCTCTACCTTGGCACAGAGCTGCGACTACTACTGAGTTCAAGGACACAATGTTCTAGCTGTTTCTAAGTTACGAAGGAAACAGAGTTCTCTCTCACTTTCCCAGGGCTTTCAGTATCTATACTGTATTAATTAGCGCATTGTTTAAATCATATATTGGCTTTTATTCTTGCTTACTACACATTATGCTAACTTGTCAGCGCTTCTTTTCCTGTCATTCGCTGGAAGTGGATTCTAATCTGCTTAAAATTGTATTTTATAGGCACCACAATCCTAATTCCTGCCAATACAGGTTAATGATGAAATGAAGAAGCTTAGTTCCCTGAAACAGCATAAAAAAAACCTGATTATTTTTAGTATGACTGGTCTAGAGCAGCAAGAAACTGTCAGATGTGTACAGTCTGCACCAATAGCTTCAAGTCCCTTCCCAGCAGCCCAAATGATTCTACTAGGCCTTGGGTCAAAGAGCTTACAGAAACATAAGACTTCTGTGATCAGAGCAGGAGCTTACAAAGGCAGCTGTTTAATAACACTGATATTTCTAACAAGAAAAAAAATGTGTAACATTTTTGTAAACTATACCTTAGACTGACTCATCTAGGGCTGATCTCAGGACTGCCAGCTCTGATAAACATACCTCCTCTGATATAACAGTGCTTCATTCCAGTACTGCTAATGTCCTTTCAGCAGGTTGAATCCTGAAAGGATAATTCTGGCATAAGAGGCATTATACAATATAAAAAGTGCCTGTCAGAAAAGGGAAGGGAGGCACAGTATGAGAGAAAATAGCATATTCTTGTTATATCTGAAAGTTAAGAATACTTGAAATCTCCACATGAAGTATGATGGTCATTCTTTTTTGCCCTCAGGCAGGTCACTTATTCTCTTCCACAATCTGGAGATGACAGCTGACAGGATGCTGTAAGTTAATTTATTAGTAAAATTAACGAGCATAACTTCAATCATGAAAATTTTATGACAACGAAGTGCTCTTGTAAGTAATCTCCTTCCAGTTGTCTCAATTTATTTCATAGCAACAATGATGACAAACACCTCCCCAATTCTGTTCTGATAGTTTGAATTTCATGTCATTTCTGATAGGGTTATAATTTCTCCTATTATAACTGATAATAAGGAAAAGAAAGAGACACACACACACAAAACAAAAACCCCACTGAAACCACAATGTTAGTTATAATCAATATTATCTTTTTAAAGCATTTTTAAAAGCATTTTGACATGTCCCTTTCACCAGTTGCTGTACTGTGAATATTTCCTTCATCAGACACGGCACACTGCAATCCACAGCAAGATCCAGAAAGAAAATTAAACATGTTGTGTCATATCCACAGAGTCAGAGCAACCATGAAACATCCTGGGGAAGTTGCAGAGTACGTTACTGACTGGTGACAATTGTCACTGCTAGATGACTACACTAGGCCACTATTACAAGGAAAAGTTAAAATAGCATGAAGAGGTAGTATTTGACTGTTTGAAGTGAAGCTAAAACTTCAGCAAGTCTTTAGTTACTGTGACTAAGATCTATGCAGTTTACTATGCAAGACATTAGCATGACTTCACTACCGCAGGTCAAAAAACATCTCCCCACAGCTTTTACTTCGCAGTTACTTTCCATCCCAGAGAAAGCTGTGTTTCCCTGCCAGTGCCATGATTCTTAGTACATGGACTGGAACCAGACACTCTAAAAGTCAGAACAAGGGTACTGATTGAAATCTGGCCCTGATTTTTAGAGTTGATAAGTAGTCAAGACTTTCACTGATATCAGTAAGATGAGGATTTTAAAAATCTGCCCATGGCTTCTTGCCGTGAAGTTCATTTATCAGAGGTATTGCTGTTTCCTATGGACCTCCTCTTTCCCTGCATGAGTTCTGGCTGGAATGATGAGTAATTAAAACAACTACTTCAGTCAAATTCTGTCTTCCACATTACAGACCTTTTCAGATGTTCCATCCTCTTTGTGATCATGCTGCTCCTCAATAAAATGAACACCACAAACTATTTCAAGCTGCTTTGCTGGCTATGTGAAATAGAATCCATGCATTTACCAATCTAATTCACTTTTGTTGTTAAGCTGCCTCATTTCGCTTGGTGCTGCTAAGAATCTTGATATACTTCTCATGAACTCACACATGTGTAAGCTTACTTCTGTGCATCACTCACACAAATACAGAATCAAATAAGATAGACTGTAAATAAGCAGAAGTAGAAACAGGTATTGTTACAGAAAAACACTTTAAATGAACTTAAGACACTGGGTTTACCAGAGATGCTGTCAGTGTCCAGTACTCAACTCTGAGTAGATTGCAAGATGCTCTCACAGGCTGCCGGACTCTGCAATTCTCTTCATCAGATGTAGCCAATCTTAAGGTGGAAACTTCCTGAGCATGCTGGAAGTCATGTTCTCCTCACTGCAATTTAAAAGTTCCCTACATAACCAAGCAGCTTGTGTCAAGAGGAATTAGTTGGTAAACTAGCAGTTAACCAAGAGAAAAAGTAATAAAATATATTGGCAATTTTTAGAAGTGTTCACTTCTCTACTGTTTGCAATAATTATTCAGGGAATCTTCAGAAGCAAATATTGCCTAGTTAATAAACATAGTGGATGCCCTCAAAAGGATGCCCACAGACTGCTGAAAATCAGTCCAAGTTCTTGATGTGATGGTGCTTACTATGTAAAATTTTAAAGAAAAAAAAAGAAATAAATACCCTACCCACAATGCCCACAATGGCCATAGGAGTCATCTGCATGTGGTTTTCCTATCATCTATCAGGAAGAAGTTGGCAGAGAAAGTAGCAAGAGATGTGCAAGGGGCCCAGGCACAGAGGAGGCAGCCTGACCCGACACCACCCCACAGCTGCGGAGAGAGCAATGCAGAGGAGCCTATCACAGCCCCGAATGCCACTGTGGGAATGATATCCCAGAACTTGGCATCTAAGTCCTGCAGCTATTAAACACACCCTGCTCGAGGCTACAGCTGTCAATTCTGCTCTTGGGACACAAGGAGAGCACTGGGAAAGAAGGCAGGGATACTGAATACAAGCAGCAGTCCACCTTATATTTAACTCCCAAATACTCATTCTGTGTACTTTAAAGCTTCAGAGAGATTCTGTGTTGCTAGTATGAACATGAATATGGAGACCTCAGGTCAGATCCTAGCAAGTGGCGATTTCAGGAAAGGAGGAAGCAATTCTAAGCAAACAGCCTCTGCCTCTTTTTATAGTGGACTACAGATAGGACTCTTTTTATAGGTGTCCTATAAAAGACAACTGCCCTACAGAAATCCTGTTACATTATCTGTAGGAGTCAGAAATCGTATTGCCATAGTGTTCTTAAAGAAAATGAAGCAACATAACACAGGCTTAGTCTCAGGGACCGATCAAGCAAGCAGCGAGCACTGGGCTATGTGTTAGAGACCAAGGGGTCTCGCTTTGTAGCGTATCAGCCTACAAGCGATGGCACAGCCGACATACAAGACGGAAGCGAAGAGCCCATGAAGGATTGCATACGTTCTTACAGTGTATCTACCCGGCTGCATGCCAGTCTACATTTGCTGCCTCACCCAAGTGTGAATGAACGGATCCTGACAGATATATTTACCTCCCCTACAGTTACCACTATCTATCAGTTGGAGTAGCCTTAGACTAGACTATCAGCTGACAATCCAGAGAGAGCAAAGGTGGAATCAGGCACATGGACACTTTGCTAAGTAAAATATATACAGGCTGCACAGGCCATTCTGCGCCTGCTCTAACTATGTTATGTAGGATGTTAAAAGATTCACTCATTTCACCTACATCCCTGCCACAAGCTACCTTGTGCCACCTTGACAAGACCACTAAAGATCTCTCTCCACTTCACTAGCTTCATTTTATATTGGTAAAAAACAACTGGTACTTCCCTTTGGCATGAAGGAGGAGTGCTTCATTTACTAGTGGTTACAAAGTGCACTTGAGATCCTTTTACGGAAGGTAGTATTTAAAATTGCAAAGTAATTATTAACTTATTACTGTTGCTAAGATCACAGAGAGAACAAATTAGGCCATCAAATAGAACAGAAAATTAATCTGGGTTGATATATTATTTGCACTGGAACTAAAAAACAGACTTTTCCAAGTGGTGTTGCAAGTCACTGAAACTTGTAGGTATCATTTTTATCGTCACTAGCAGCATGCAATAAGCTGACGTATACAGAAAAGCCCAGTAAGACACCTTTCTTCACAGGTCATACCTAAGTGTTTAGACTTCCCGTTTTCCAGAAATCATTACACCGTATTGTAGAAACTTCTGTTTCTCAAAAAGCAAACTTTGTCATGTAAAATTCCTATTTGTGCTATCATTGTTTATAAGATTTACCCCAACCTATTATCATAGCACCTTTATTGACAAGTAGAGGTACTTAGGGGCCATTCTGTACAATATTGTACATACTACTGCAGATAAAGATCAGCTGGACATTAGCATAAAATTAGAGAAGGAGGTACGCAGCCAAACACTTCTCGGTAACACCCACATGAGAGACTTTAACGTGTCTCTTGGTCTGTGCTTTAAAAATTAGCCACAGGTACCCAGTTTTCCAAAATGAAACAAGACTCTAGTAAAGAGAGAGGAGCAGGAAAAATCTATTCTGAGAGTTGCATGTGTTTCCCAATGCTAAAGAAATCTCCCTGTTTGTGCGAATGGGCTTGACTGCTTTATTTGGATCAGGCCTCACATGCAAGGGAGAATGTGCGATTAAGAAAAAAAAGAAAAAAAAAAAAAAAGGCACTATCTGTGCCAAATAGAATAGTAAAATTCTAATAATATCTGTGTATCTCCAGATAGATTTACAGGAGGAGCCACCTCATGCCTGTTGGCACAGAAGTCAGCGATTCGTGTGCAAATTCACAATGTGCGCAGCCGGTCGTTGCTGTAAAACATGCAAACCAAGGGCGAGGAGTCGCCACAAGTGTCGTCCAATCACAGGCCCATCATCATGTTCCAGGATGAAATATCCAGAAGCTCTCTGCTTCCAGACTCTAAACAGAAAATGATCCTGCACCCACTGAAGTCAGTACCAGACTCCCACTGAGTGCACTAAAAACTCTAGACTAGGCCTATCTCATGGAAGGGACAGATTCTCACCCTAATTCACTCATACAGCTCTAAATAAGCAGGTTTCCTTTTTCTCTCACAGAAAACTGAAAGAGATCAGGCTCTTGATAACAGAATATTTCACTCTTAGGCTCTCCAATTTACCTCAAACCCAATATATGAATATAAGAGAAATATTAGTAAATGTCACTAAGTTTTAACAAAATGTTAGTAACAGCAAACTAAGATCAAAATACGATTAAGGCTTCAGGATATGTTTTTCACTCTATGTAATTTTGTAGGTATGTAATTTTACACCTTCCCCAAACACACATGCTGCCACTGCATGAGCATATTAGTCACTTCTTTTTTCACTCTCATGTCCCTGTGAGGTTTGTGCAGTGCATGCTAACAAGCAATGCAGATCAAAATTTCTTGTACTCTGCTACTAAAAACCAGATTGCAAATGGGAGTCACCTTATCTTTTTACACACTCATTACTTTGGCAATGGCTATTGATAAGCATTATGACTGGCACCTTTGCAGCAACCGGCACTACTTGCAAGCCTCTACCTTACTGACTTCTATTTGTCTACATCTTACTATATGCATTAAGGTAATTATATACATTGAAGTATATATATACATTAAGGTTTCTCATAAGCTGCTGAACTTTGAGGATGGTGAAACTGCAATGAAATTACTGTACATTAAAAACAAACCCCCCAAAATTTGTGTTTCATGTCTCTGTGGTCTTCAGTGGTTACTCTTTAATGCCAGGTTTGCCTAGTGGTGCAAAGAGAACATTCAATTGCATCTTCACAGGCTTCTTTACCATCCTGAAAATCACAGTCATCAGGGCAACAGGGCATCAGTTACCTCTAGGGACTTTCATTTTTTTGAGCTAGGTTTGAAACACACGGCCAAAGGGACACGTGATCTCACCTATTAGTCTTCTGTCAATAAAGGAAGTGGTTTGTGGTCTGCTTGTCACCATCTTGAAGTTATCAAGATCTTTTAAGTGTCCTCTGAATCTCTCCTACGACCCAGCCACTTTACAGACGTTCTCGCCATTTTTGCATACTTATTCTTGGTGTCTGAGAGCCACCTGGAACAACGCGTAACAGGATGCATCCCTCTGTAACTGGAGCACCACTCCACTAAGTCTTGAGCTACTGGCATCTGCTGAAATGGCAGCAGACTTTGAAACATTATCAAACGTCAGTTCCCAGGATATGGTCAGTAAGTTATTTGGATCCTCTCTTCAGAGCCCTGTTCACATGTTTTATAGCCAGCCCACACAAGTCAATATTATACGGTGATTAAAAAGTCTCACCTTTTGTGGAATTTACTCCAGAAATTCATCAAAGGAAGAAACCTCATCATTTCAGATATATTTTTAGGTGGTGACATTTGAGTTCAACTTCCTCCAGGCCTGTCGCCCTGCCCTTTAGATGAATCACAAGTCATTTGAACTGTAATTGGCTTCCAATATTAAAAGTTTGTCAGTTCATCCTGCTCAGAACTTGCAATCACTGTGAAGGACTCAGCAGATAGGAATGAGTGTGTGTTTTGACTATACTAGACCACATAGAAGTACATTACCTTGATAGTTTATTTCTGTTCTTCTTCAGCATTCTTCCTGAACTATTCATTTTGCCCATTACTGCAGGAAAAGCTAAGACTGAAACAATTCAGCGAGTGCTGTCCACAGTGCACTGCAACTTTCTAGCTTGCAGTTGCCACAAAATATAGTCCCAGTTTTCCGACTTAATATGTGGCTCCTCTCACTTGCTGTTGTTCTGCTAGGCTCCTTTGATGAGAAAGGTATCAGTCACGGTGCTCCTTGCCTACGTAGCCTCAGCAGACTCAAGAGGCCAACCATTTTCTGGGGTCTTTCAAGCCTAAGTCTAGATTTTGCTCTCCTCTCCCAAACAGTGTTACCTTAACTTCTGAATCAGCAATAAATGCAATGCACAAAGCCTGTTCAAGAACAGTCTTTTTTCCCAAGAACAGCTTTCTCACAGCTCTACAAGGGATCTTTCCTTGATCCAATTTTTGGCATGTTCCCAATATTTCTTGCAGTTCTTGCCTATGATTTCGTAAGCT
>VZSV01000153.1:308579-351392 GCA_013398735.1 Nothocercus julius
AAAAGTCATCAGGCAATATCTGACTATTGCAATTACTGTACAGTACATGATTACACCAAGTATGATCAAGGTCAATTTAATCACTCAGATTTCATTTTTCTGCCTTCAATTTGTCTCTTTTTGTTCGGCTGGTTGATGACAGATGTTTTGTAGAGGTGAGGAAGAACATTCTAAATCTTTTCTTCACAAAAGTTTACAAACCATAACAATAAATTCACAATAAATAATAAATTACATGATAATCAATTGGAGCATGGTAATAAATTATTAGTAAAAAAGCACTACTTTGTTAAACTGCTACTGATCTAGAAAAAAACACTCTGAAAAGACATCTCAAAACTGATGGTATAAATTTTGGACAGTTTGTGATGCATTAAAAAAAATTTAAAAAAATAAAGAAGAAAACAGGAAGGACCTAAAAAAAAAAAAAATAAAAAGCTTATGGTTATAACTTTATGATTATTACTTTTGTATGTCCTGTTAGGCACAATATTTCCTTCTCGATTCCAAAGTCTCTGAGAGACTTCTCAGTCTTGGTGAATAGCTATAGTGAAACAGAGACCACTTCTGAAAAGTTTAAGTCAAGAGCCTCAGCTGGTACCAATTATTTTGCTATGTTGACTTCAACAGGGCAGCATCCACTTTATCTAGTAGAAGAGCACACAGCTTATCACTCATTTGATCATTTGACTTAAACTACTATACACCTTTTTTCATTTTCTTTGAATATTAACAACAAACAGAAAGCACAGTGAAATGATGGATGATATCCAAGAAATGACCACCAGAACCCCTCGCTCTTGCATACACTGATTAGCACAACAAAGAAGTCATTAGTTAAATCCCAATGGAGAGAAAAACAAAACACATGAAAAATATGTAAATATAGTTCAGTAAGTGATGTATTTCAGTAGTTATTAAATCAACTAAGGAAAATATTCTGTATCAGCAATCTTCTCATTTTGGAAGAAGCCTAGAGATATAAAAGTACATGAATAATTAGTTACTATTGTCTTTTTCTGCCCGACCAGGATTAAGTTATTTTAAGCACAATGACAGTGATTGGTTATAGCAATGATTAAGCCTGATTAATCCCCGCTCTTTAAAACAAGACCTGACCTGAAGGGATTCCATGACTGACATCATAATCCCATTTCACCCTTCCAGGTCTAAGAGATTTTGCGTCTATTGCTACTTGTTACCCTTAAGAACAGAAGAGGAGATACGAAGAAAACTGTAGGAGAAACTGCTTTTCAGCAGAAAGAAAAAAAAGGGGGGGGGGAGAGAAAACTGCTGTAAACATCAAACATACATCCACAAACACAAGTATCTAGTTTTCCACCTGCAGTAAAATGGCAATAAAGTGAAGCCACAAGATTTTTAATCCATGGTTCCAAACAGTAAAGCCCATGTATCCCACTGCTTCCCTGTGCTTCCTACACAGACTACACATACCATGTTTTCACTGGGGAGTAGGTTCAGGAAAAGCAGCATCTACCTCACCACCCAGCATAACTAGTGGGAGCCTGATAGGCCCTGCTACATTTCAAATTCTTGGTGCTTATACAGGCAACAGAGGCAAGATTTTGTCTAACAGTCACTCTGAAATGCTGGATTTGTTCATCTCTCTCTGAGACTCACTAGATGTATTTTTTATACGGAAAATGCTACTACTATCATTCAAGCCAGAAATCTGAGTTTTTGCACTGCAGCCATTACTGAAGCTTAGCTGTGTTTTGGATAAAAGTACTAGGGTACAGCTCCGGGGCTAACCAAGACAGGCCCAGAGGCTCGATTCCCAAACTTTATTCTACTGCTTGTCAGCCTTTACACAGCTTTGGTTCAAAGCATCTCAAAGAGCTCCCTCTGAGACAAGGCCAGAAATTACTCCAGGGATAGTCCACTCCAGGGACTCCCTGAAGGACAGATTAGCAGCCGATGGCAAGGATGGCTCCTCTGCTCTGTTCCTTCCTCCAACACAAGCACAGCAGGTCCTGCACCTTCATACTACTACGAATTGACATAAGGAGATGCCAGTTGTCAGTCACCAGCCCAGGACTTCCGTAAGGCAGCTCAGAGTGAACACGAGGAACCTGAACATTCTCTAACATGCAACTCTCTTGAAATTCAAAATACTGCAGATAAAAATCCTTCCTGATGTTAAATATATACACACACACACACACACATATACATACATATATGGAAAAATAAAAAGCACATATGCACAACAACCCAACTTCGGTATTTTGCTGTTGCTGATGCCATTAATTAAGCACAGTGACAGCCTTGTTTTGCCAGAATAGGAAAGGAGTCAGTTCAAGCTATAATTGCTTGCACTAAATAGAATTTGAATTTTACTGACAACACAAAACCAGTATTTCTGTGCTCTGGCTTCCAGCTCCTAGCAGTGTTCTGGCCGCAGTTACCCTTCCATGTAGGCAAATGGGCCAGACTGAGCACTCCCAATGTGAACAGCAAGAGGGCAGTGGACATTCTTGAGTACCAGAGTACTCAAGAATGCAATTGTGTGCAATTGTGGGCATTACATTTTAAAAGAAACATTTTAAAAAACAAAAGAGTCAAAAATGAATCAGTAAATGGGGTAGGAAATGGAGGAAAACCAGCCAAAAAAAAAAAAAAAAAAAATACACACACACGCTCTATAAGAAATGGGTGAATGAAATGGTTCAAATAGGTAAGAAAGAAGGCAGCAAAAAGAAAGGAAAATACGATGATTTTTCAATATATGAAAGGTTACTCCAAGAGATGATAATTAGTTGTTCTGTTCTTGCCCATCTCATGTAGGACAAGAGGTAATCAGCTTAGTCTGCAGAAAGGTAGACTGAGGTTAGATATTAAGAGAAACTTTCTCACTCTACTGACAGATAAGCACTGGTTAACTGGGATAAGGTTACCCAGGAAGCCTATGGAATGCCTTTCCTGCAGGTTTGAAGAACAGTAACAGCTTAGCCAAGTAGTACGAAGCAGCAGCACGAGATGGAGGAATTTTTAAATTCTTTCTGATCTCGTACTTCTTTGATACTCATTTCCATCTCAAAGGGGGAGGATCTCTGGGGTATGACTCTTCTCCCTCAGGCTCCAGCAAGCACAGTGACTTCCAGGGACAGCAGAGAGAAAACAGCGCTACAGAGCATACCTTATGCCTGTCTTTTAAGCCAACATCTTCTGTGGCTGAAGCGTTAGAGACGTATTTTGACTCTTTCAGTCACAAGAGGGCCATGACATCAACAAATGAAAGTTTGAGCAAATTATCCACAGCTGAAAAGCAGATTTCAATCCACAATGAAATTGCTACCTAGGAATTTGGATTTTCAGATTCAAATCTATGACGACTGCACAGAGCCTCCCTCAGAAAAGGAAAAGCAAGGCGCTGTTTGAAACCTGTATGCTTTCCTCCTGGAGATCTGTATTCAAACCCCATTTTAGTCCATAAACAAAAGTGATCTGAAGGTCCCATCCTAACTCTCTAGAAAGGTCAGCATTGGTACCAGAGAGTTTGGCAGGACTAAAGGAGGTTGGCAAAGTGCTTGTACCAACAAAGTCTACGGATTTTTATTTACTTACGTAAGTATTGAGGGCAATATAAAGCAAGCAAACCAAATAAACACTGGGACACTAATGTAAGGAGACCCTCAGGAGGATTAAACCTAGCGCAATCAGCTCCTACTTTGGCCCCTGTTATAGCCGGCAGTGGGACAACAGAGAAAGGAGTGCAGAGTTAGACTTACTTTTCCAGCATTTTTGTAATGAAATACAAACCAAGATCCCTTTAATAGTGCAAACCTATACCTACCATGCATGTGAGGAGCTTGGTCAGTTTACTTGCATTAAGCTACTTATATTCTCATCTGAACAAGTTTCAGATTGCAACTTCTGCTGCTAAACAAAGCAGCTAAACACAGGAACACTGAATACTGGCTTTAGACCAAGAAGCTGGAAATAGTGGGCAGTATAAATGCAGGGCAGAGCTTTTCCATTGGGTACAGAATTCTTGCAGTTAGTTTATGGAAAGACCGTCGTACACCTGCTGCTGGTTTTCTCCTCTTCCACCTACTATGCTACACTAAAAAAATAATGGCAAAATATGCACATACACATAACAAAGAGAAAAAAAAAAGAAAAAAAGTGACAGAAAAGAAAGCTATTGATAGAGCTGCTCCAGGAACACTCTGAAATCACAAAGAAAAAGAGGGCACCTGAAAAATGAGAACCTGTAAAGAAAGTGTGAGGAAAAAAAGAACAGTCAGAAGAACTGACATGGTGGTCTACTAAAAACTAGAGAGATGTGAAACAGAATTACGAAAAACAGGAATGTAGCTAGACCAGTCTTAAGTGCTTATCTTAATGATTATGAAAAGTGCTGTAAAAGCTTAGGTATCAGAGTTCTACTCTTCCCTCATTTTTCATCATGCAAATTGAGGAAAAAATATCAGGATAACTAGTCAGCTTCAGAGTAATGCAAAGTCAACATGAGTCAGGAAGAGAGGAAAGCTGCCCTCTTTTGAGCCACCAATACAGTCTGCAATAGCATATTTCAGGAAAGGCTTTCGTAAAAGTATTGATCCTAATCTTTTGGTTTGTGAGCCACTAGGCAAAACAGCTCTAAATGGACATGTTTGCAAGCATACACATTCACTGATGAGGAAAATGTCATCAGAAATACAATTCTTGCAAAGTTAGCATTCATCTGAATACTCAATATTCCTTATGGCCTGTATTCCCGGACAGAGGAATACAGGCCATATTCCTCTGTCATAAAAGTGAAGGTCATAAAAGTGAAGTAACAACCTACTGAGGCCACTATACTCATTTTATAATTGACACCGAGAGGGGAAAAAAAAAATACTGTAAGTATACTACACAGAGAAAATGAGGAGCATATACTGGATTAAAACCTACTCCCCCAAATCCCAGGCTGGCACCATACCTGCTTTACCTTGCAAGTTAATATTTACACACTTTTTAATGAGGCAGGTTGCTGAACATACCTAAAATTACTCTCTGTGTTGCCAGACTGTCCCTGTTCTTGGACGGGGAAGCTTCCGAGAAAAGGGGCCAAATGTCCATTAAGTCTGAGGGCAGGGTGGTTAGCTTGTTGCTGGATATGTCCAGGTAGGTGAGTCTTCTCAGGTACCTGCCGGCATCCGCTGGAATGCTGGTCACTTTATTGTTATGTAAATCTAGGGTCCGTAGGTTGGGCATCTCCGCCAGGGATTCCCATGGGAAAGTTGAGAGCAGGTTACCATCCAATCGTAACTCATGCAGTTGTTTCAAATTATAAAAACTGCTGGTATCAATATTAGCTACGCAGTTGTAAGTTAGCCATAAGTATTTGAGATCTACTAAATAATAAAAGGCTTCTGTTGGGATCCTTCGTACAACAGTTTTTTCTATACGCAGTTTTACAGTATCCACAGGAACATTCACAGGGATCTCAAACATATCAGGATCATTACAGAGCACAGACCTGGCATCAAAAAGAGAGAGAGATCTGTACTGCATCATCAAAAATTTGTATATCAAATTTTAATGCAGATGATATTACTTTATTCCATATTACTGGCACAATAAAGAAAGTCAAATCAGGAGTAGTCCTCTGCATTAAAAAAAAAAAAAAAAAAAAAAAAAAAAGGACAATTAAGAGTAGCTAGCTGCTAAATACAAAGCCATTAAAACATCATCAGTAAAGCATCATCACCATCTGCTCCTACCAGAAATGCTAGCCATGTAACAGTGGTATAAAATATGCCACTATTTCCAAGCAACTATGATAAACTGAAGTTTGCAACAGCCCAGAAGATACTACTTTCAATTTCCTCAGCTCTCTCCCTATAAATTGCCTTATACAGAAAATAATAAAACGTATACCTTGTTCCTGTGCCATCACTTCTGCCATGGTAAATGCAAGTGCATTGCGAAGGACAAAAACCACTTACTTCTTCAAAAAAGCTCATTATGAGGTATAAGCATGTAAACAGATACATGGTTTCTTCACAGGAAAAAAAATATGAACAAACTTGAAAACTTTATTCCCAGGTGCTCATGTGCTGTATGCTACAAATGTGAATGTAGACATCCATTTAGTAACAGCAGATTACATCAGATTAGCCAAGATCTGTAGTTACTTAACCTTCAAATGCATCCTGAAAGGCATCAGCTAAACCAGCCTGTTCTTTGTTGTGTCAGAAGAACACATTTTGTTCCAAATTATATCCAATATGTTTCAAGACTATTTTAATATGCAGCTATGACGACAGAGGTAGTCTATAATAAGATACCTCTTTGCTGTTTCTGAGGGCCAGTGTATTAGCTAATATCCATAAGGTATTCCAAGGTCCTTGAAGGAAATTTATTACAGCAAGTACATAGACACAGCACTAGAAAATATTCTCACAAGAGGATATTGCATGACATCTAGTTTAATACTAAAAATCACAAATTATTAGAAAAGCTAGATTTTAAAAAATCTATTTTAAGAAGTTTTACCAAAAACATGCATGTTTTAAATAAAAGCTACAGCCTACAAAGCCAAACTTCAGCTATTTCCATGTATTGCTTTAGTATTAATAATACTAAAATAGAGTCACAGAAACAAATTCCTTGCTGGTACAAATCATACTCAAAAGCATTGTGAAGTTAAATCTCACCGAGTCAGGTTTAAAGTACATATTCTAAATGATTTATTTTCCCAGCAGTTTTGCGTATCTCAGAATCAACTGTATTACTTGATTTTGCTTTTTTACATTTGATGTACATTAAAAGTTAAACATTTTGCATTGCGAAGTGACAGTACTACTTAAGAGTGGTATCCCTTCAGACAGACATTAGAGGTCTTAAAAGAAAACAGAGAGAGCTGAGTAGCTTTAGCTGTATAAAGTCACAATGGATTAAATTTGTGTGAAGGATCACTGAGACTTTGGATTCGCAAGCGAGAAGATAACCTGAGAATAATCAAGAGTGCATAGGCTACCATCCACATATAGATCTATACACTGTCATTGCTTCTAGTCCGAACAGTTGCGCATAATGACAAACTTCTTTTTTTGAAAGCTATATAGCAGACCTATATAATGACAAGATTGACTTAGAAATGATGAGAAATCATCGTTTCTATTTACTCAGTTTTATGAGCCTTCTGGATATCAAGTTTTAGATTGCAGTTTGTCTCATTTTCATGACTTTCCATGCAGTCACAAATGGTAGGAATATACTATTACTAAAGCAGAAGTCACCTTTCACACAAATCCGTTTGATTCTGGGACCCAAGATTTTAAAAATTCATTAACTATCACCAAACCCCTACAAAAGCCTTAAAGCTGATAACAACAGGTTCTAGGGCTTGGTTAGATATTCTGGTACCTTAACATACTCACTGAAATAGAACTTTGCAAGGCATGTCAATCTGGAAATGCAGCTTAGCTATGTATATTATACATCTATATGTATACTTGTATACATACACAAAAGTAGAATCCCAATTATTGAAAGTCAAAAGAAAATACAGGAGTAAAACCTTTGTTACTGAAGCTCATCATTTCCTGCTATAGCCTCTCCCAGCCCCTACCTCACCTTGTCCAAGAGTCCAAAGAAGCACTGACCTGCTTTGCTTGCAGCAGGCATACTGGGCCATTCAGTCTCATTCCCTGAAACTAGGCTTAAACTTTTTCTTTTGTTTTGTTTTTAAATCATCTAAAACATGACTGTGATTAGCAGAAAACAGCTGGCTGGATGAGGCAGACTACTATACCAAACAAATAACTGTAACCCAGGTTTGACTCCTTTCCATTCAACATATGCAAGCAAATGAAGGAAGTTTTATGACGTCAGTGCGTTCTGAGACATGCTCATGGGCAAGGCATTGTTTATAGTTATCTCTTGTCGTCTCTGACATCGCACCATTGCTAGGATTGCCCTCCGAAACCTGCATAGGACAAAAAAGGAAAAGCACAAATTGTTAGTCCAAGAGGCAAATGCAAAGTAGCTAAGCTGGCTGTGAGTACTCTGACTCTGATTAGCAAAACTTCATCAATAAAAAGGCTTGACTTACTTATTTTAATGAAAAGCATCAATCCAGCTGAAGCAAGTCAGACTATGAAAAAACTCAAATCAAGCAAAAAAATCCACAGAAGTTACAAGTCACTAAGTTGTCTCACATTTTGACCACAGACATCAAAAACAGTCTACCATTGATGCAACCCAAAATGCACAATGAGTCTCTCATGATAAACCAAAAATAGCTTTCAAACAGATCTAATAAAAAGCATCACTAACGTTTTACCAAAATGTTCATTAATTTAGAATTTTCGGACGCTGATCCCAACAAAAGATCATGAAGTAGACTGGAACTCTTGGTTCAAAATTAAGAACACTTACTTCTTGTTTGCAACTACATAAATGCAGGGATTATAGAATGTAGAAGACTTTGCAAATAGAGGAGCTACAATGGCCATCGCAGGAGAAATTTTCTTTGGGTCTCCAAAGGAAGACCACAAACACACAATGGAATATGGAGACCATGCCACCAAAAACATCACAATCATCACAATGGACATCTGTGAACAAGAGGAACACACACATAACTGGTTATTACATGCAGATGAACACCTTGCAACCTAATGAAAAATGCATATGCACCTGTGTAAAAATATACCTATATAAAGCCAAATAACCCAGAGATAATACATTACTTGTGCCCATATTCTTTTCTCCAGCGACATCTAGACAAGATTAGAAAGGAGAAGTGTTCTGATGCATGACCAATATACAAGCTATGACTGTAGAGAAGATTCCTACATAAATACAAAAGCAGTACCTCTTGAAAATAAATATATATTACATGAAAACAGCTTCATTTAGAAGCTCGCCTTTGGTGCCTAGGCTGCTTAAAAATACTAATTTGTGAAAAAGCAAGCAGTCCAATTCTGAAGGATAGTATTTATCTTTGAAGTTGATTCTGATTCAGTTTACTAATTGCCAAACATGACAATGTCCTTTCATGCCTAGGTCATGGGTTTAAATCAGAGCTGACCAATGCATTTCTGATCAGGGACACCTGTGAACCTAGCAGGAAAACCTAAAAACTCTACAGACCCAAGGAGCAGACAATCCTTCCAGGATTTCCCTGACTTACATTTCTATGTGATGAAAAGAGGACAGAAGCAGGGAATACTTCTGGAGTTCCTGGCCTTCAATGCAGCTATTTGTATACATTTCCCAAGCTATGGAAAGGGTAATATTCTGAAAGTAAGAAGTCTAGTGTTAAAAAAACCAAGCCAAGAATTTTCATCTTGGCTAACTTACAGTTTGTATTTAGTAAGAACAAAAAGTGACAAATGTAGAAAAAAAAAGAGAAATACTTAAAAGGCTGCACTGCTCCTCTGCCTCCAGACTTTGACACAAAAGAACATGCTTAAGAAGAAACAGTCTTCATTTCCTCTACCTTTGTTACATCTACTTGGTCAGACCAATCTATATTGATGCTCTCCAAGCAATTATTGGCTGCATATTGTTTCATCCTCCGGGAAACATTGTAGTAACAGTAAAACATGACTGTTAGGGGTACAACAAAATTAACAGCAATTACACTCATTGTGTAGGAAACAAAGGACCTGATAAGACAAAAAACACAAACACCACAGTAAATTACAACTACCCATCCACAAAAAGTTATTACAAAACTCGATATTTTGATTTATGACATTTAGATAGTACTTCAAAAAAATCAGGAAAATTTTCCTTAGCATGGGTTTTTGATAGTTGCCACGAGTCTTAGAGTTTCCAAAATGTCTGTCTTCCCTAGACTTGCTCTGCATTATTTCCATGGTTTTTCAATTTTTTTCTTTTTTAAACACAATTTTGGCTTCATACTTTGGAAAGAAAACGTTATTCTCTTATTACTAAGTTAAATATTTTTGATTTTCAGTGAGACAGCACAACTGAAAAACAGAAAGAGGGAGGGGGGAATCTTACGGATCATTTTTCCTCCAGTTTACTGTGCATGTTGCTCCAGTTGGATCAGGAGCGTAGCTAGCCCAGCCTACAGCAGGCATGGAGGCCCAAAATAGTGCATTTATCCAAGCAGCAATGATTAGAGTGGCGTAGTTACGGGCAGTCATTCTCCTTCCTATAACCAAGCACACACAATTACAAACTGGTGTCATCTTTTGTTGAACCATATTAATGGTTCATATTAATATTAATCATTTCAGAGGACTACACTTCTGAGCATTGTAACATGCCCATTTCACACTTCTGATAATAAAATCAAGTTTTCCAGCTCAAATGCACTTTATACCATCACCTATCCCAACTCAACGCATAATGACAAAACCTGATCCTAATCCCAGTACATAAGCATCTTCACGTTTGCAAGAAAGGGAGGAAAAAAAAAAAAAAAAAAAAAAAAAAAAAAAAAAAAAAAAAAAAGGAATGAAGTTATAGCACAGCTGTAACAGGTAGGAATGAATAAAATCCAGTATGGTGCTAACACATTGGCTTGGCATCTGTCAGAAGCATCTCACAGATGAAAGCTTCTAGTGTGCTTCTATACAGGAGTGGGGCCTTCTAGTAAGTTGGATATAGCAGATACAGTTTGGAAATAGATGGAGAAAAAAAAAAAAAAAGGCAGAATTGCAGTCCAAATCTGCAATTTTCACCTGCAAAAACAGTACCATTCATTTAACTAGATTATGCAGTTAACCAAATACTGTAGGATTGTGCCCCAATTTAAAAGTAATTCCAGTACTTCAATTATATATTCTTAAGAAGACAATACAATTAGAACGATAGTTCACAGTGGCCATACAGTGAATGTTTTGTGATCAAGAATACGGTACCTATATCAGGCCTGCAGATTGTCAGGTAACGGTCAACTGCAACAACAGTAAGCAAACCAATACTTGCCATTCCAAAAAAGATATTTAAGGCAGCATAGATCTGAAATTAAAGAAAAATAAGTTTCTCAGTCTTTCTGAGAAATCTTTCAAAGGGATAAGCACAAGTTTGTGAACTGAATCTGAAGCATTGCACAAGTCTGTGTTCTCTTCCATTAGCATAGTACTGAATGAACTAATTCAGTGCAGGCAATTTGGAGCTAGTCAATTTCAAATTAAACACTTTAAAAAGCAACTTGCTTGCATGTATATCAGAAACCCTAAAGACAACAGTCAAAAAAGTAAGCAAATGAAATACTTTATGAAAAATCTCAGAATCACAGGTAGAAGGTTTGGAGTTTATGCACAAGTGACTGTCCTGCATGTGGGCTGAAATCCCAGCATGAGCCAAAAACACCTGCTCAGTTGTTCTCCAGACAACCTGACCAGGAATGGTGAGTGGGAGGGCTATGCTGCCACTGGCACAACCACATAGAGACCCTTGTGCCAGATCACATGCCACAAGTGCTTATAACAGAAACATGTGACATTATGCTGGCTCATTTCAAAGAATTTACTTATTTTAGGTTGACCTGAGCTGTGCTTCATACGATTGCAAGAGTTCCCAAAGCACTGCTAGTGAGCTTTCACATAAATTTCAGCCCACAAAGGCAGAATCACCATAGATCAAGGGTTGCTACAGTCAGACTTCCAGTCAAACAATAGCTCATTTTTTAAGCTCAACGTAACTGTGCAATCAAGAAAGTGATGCCAGATTGTTGTAGCCACCCATTATCATACACAGGACCAAAAATCTATGGTGTTACTCATTCTCCTTGAGAAACGTTTATTTTCTGGGTCTCTTAAGCTCTCCAGGCTGTTAAGAAGTAAAATTGTTTCTAAAACAGTTTTCATTTGAGGATTTCATGCCTTAAAGCCATTTTAAAATCTCAAGTTAATAAGTGTAAGGTTATACTTCAATATTTGCAGATTTTAAATGATAAATTTATGGTAAAAATCCAACCCAAATCCTCTGTTCCAAAATGCTGACTTTAAAGAAAATTAGTCTCAGGTCTATAGTCAAATGTGGCACCTCCACCTCATCTGTAAAAAGAGCAAAATATCAAATAGGACTACTATCATCTCTTGGTTTGCTTTTAAGTGCTTGAGACTTGCTTCCTAACTGAACTGAAATACCTGGCATCCAGTATATCCAAATTTCCAACTTCCATGCAGGTCAGAGGCAGCAGACATGGGGTAACCGATGCCACTAACACCAATGTCCGTAAAAGCCAAGTTGATAATAATTGCATTGGTTGCTGTCCGAAGCTCTTTGTACTTAACAAAGATGCCTAACACAACAATGTTACTGAAAATGCTTATCACTCCTGTAGGAACAGAGAGAAAGGGGAATTTAACAAAAGATGCAGGCAAGCTAGCAATATGCATGCAAAACAAAGTACAGCCTACTGCAATATCCAAGTCCTGAACAAGCTTAAATTTTCAATCAAATGCAATTTAATAAAGACAAAAGACATCCAAGAAAGCGAGAAGTTCTGATACTAATTAGAGAACTCACACTTGGATTTTGCAAAGGCTTAAGGTGTTAGTGGGTTGCTTTGCTGATCTTGGGACTTCATAAGTGATGGCAACATGAACAGTAAACTTTCTGAAGAATTTAGGATTACAATTCAGAAATTTCAGTCACTGAAATTTCTAGTCGCTTCTGTCTATGAGCCCCAAAAGAATGCAGATCACCGAGCTGATAAAAAGCAGGGTTATGGGACTATTACACAGATTCACCAGGTCTAACTAAAGGCCCTCTGCCACCACTTCATTTCCTCCTTTCTACCAGGAGATTTTCCACTGTGCATTCAGGTAAAAGCAGTATTTATTCCTGGATAAAAGAAATACTGGCAAAAATATATATNCCTTGCCTATGTCCATCCTAGACTACTCCTCTCTCTGTTCACGAGGGCCCAACTCTTTGCGAAGCTGGCTCATATTGTTGCAAACTGTGTATTTTCTAAAGCACGAAGCCTCGTCAAGCTGCCCAGCTCTATGGCTCCAAGCTCCATGGCTACTTCACAGCTATGCTAGAAGTCCAGCTGTGCACTGAACATGCACTTGACCAATTGAACTGTGTATTTTTAAGCTACTCTGGGCTGGCTTGGTTTGCTACATTGTTTTTCTCATCTTTGGCACACTTTACTATTTTCTATGTTTTTAGAACTGGAACCCCTGACCTCACAGAAACCGCAGCCCAGAAACTTAAACACAAGAGTTCCTAAAATCCCAGTGTGGCAAGTGCTTGGACAATTAAACTACATGAAGTAGAGGCAGCAGAAAGTGTGTGCAAAAGGCTCCTTCCAAGTCGATTCTTAGGCAACACAAGAAATACCTAGTAGACCAAATAAAGAGATGCAACAAATAGTATTAAAACATGTACATTCTCCTGTCTTCATATCCAACCTCTCTGGAATTTGTTTGTGACTTAATAGTGCTCCATGAGACACCCAGGACTCTCCTCTTTAGGATCCTTTTCACCAGTAAGCTTTTTTTAATCCTGATGACCTACATGAAAACCATCACCTACCTCCCTTCTCTGGCTCTTTCCCCTTCCTGAGCAAACCTTACCGCACTGCAGTTTGCATGGCACCCCCACAGGGCAGCTTTCCTTTGTCTTTCCTCTTCAGAGTGCAGTCCATTACAGAAACATTTGGAGCAGAATCCCATCTCCCAGAGTCCTATTAATATCAGCAATAAAAAGTCCCCCACTACAAATAAAAGCAGTAAGAACCACTTAAGACAAACACTCCCTCTTGCATCTCAGTTAAGAAGTTGCCACAGCCTTTTTCAACAAAAGGGAGACTTTCAACATGTTGAAGAAAATACAGAAAATTACTTTAAAAATAACTTGTAAATAATGACAAAAACTGGCAAAGCGGTCAAAGATTCCCTAGACCAGCACAGCTGATAAAATAATACTGTTTCAAATCCTAAATAAAAACATCTGCATAACTTGGGCATATGAAATTACATTATCCATGGAAATGTCTCCCAAAATTTTTCAGGTTTATAGTTAAAAAGCTTCAGCTATGAACTATACTTTTCAGCATCAAGAGGTTAATCTGTAAAGAGCTTAAGCAAATGGCTGTCACCCAAAATGCAGCACTGAAGATGTAAATGCTACCTCAGCACCATTTCTTTATCTGAAGCACTACGTTCACCAAGAACCATGTGAAATAGATGTGAAAATGGGCAGAACAGAAACCAATGCAATTGTAGTAACATATAAAAACAAAACACAAAGAATATGCCTTATCTAAGCAATGCTGGCGATGATACCAATTTTTCAGCTGTTAAATGAAGTTCAATTAGGTGTATTAGTACAGTTTTTATAGTACCTGTACCTCATCCATGGAGCTTCACTGCAATGCTTATTTTATCAATACATTCTTCCATATTACAGAAACACTAACAGACTGAGTAATCTTAAAACCAAATGAGGAAAAGTCACTTTCAGCTGTATTGCATTTTCTTCTACCTGTGAACAGCCGAGCTTGGGACCTTTCAAAACACCTACACAGCACATTGAAATTGCACTACAAAGAAAAAGATGTTGGATGGTATACAGCTTCATGAACACCCACTATCACATTGCACACATTTTAGGAGCAACACTGATGCCATGGACCGCTGCTAGAATTACAAGTTTATACAGTAGTATGAGCTTCCTATGGTACATTGTTAATAGATATTATATATACACCAGGAACGAAACCAGAAATCCAACAAGACTATTAAGATCACAGCTTCAGGGCAAGGGAAGATTTAACTCCACTTGAATTTTGTGCTTCAGAATCCAACTTTTTTTTTTTTTTTTTTTTTAAAAAAAAAAGGAAGTGCTAAGTCTATATTCAGTAAAGATTTCAGCACAACTAAAAAAAATTCATGACAGAGACAAAAGGAGTTCCTGGGAACATAACATGATAAAGAAAATAGATTACATTTTTAATAAAAACATGCAGTATCAGGGAGCTGAATCTCTTCCCTACCATCTTCTCTACTTCTGAGAAGCAGATCATGTAGAAGAACAAAGTTGTTTCTCCAGGAGCAAATAAGCCGTGTCCATTTCTTAGAAACTAGGGAATGCACAGAGAGAGCCCAAGAGTTTCAGCAACCTGATCGTCAGCTAGGAAAAACTCATCTGATTCAGAAAAATCACATGAATGCTGCTACTTGGCCTGTGAAATATCTTACTGTTAGATAAGAATTCGCACTCTGAACTCTAAGATCAAGACGAAATCCTCGTGTATGCCCTGATCAAAAACAGAAGAATTTTTTGTTTTTCGTCTTCCTAGGGTAGCAAAGGAAACTGAAGGAGTGCAAATGAAAACACAAGCCCTAATAAAGTAGACCATATTAATAGCAGCATCAAAACTATGGAGTAAAGGTTAATTTATTTTTAATATGGAATTTACTGTTCCAGGAAGCATTTTAAAGATATTCCAGAGTACTTCAATATAAGCTGAAGGCTATCAGCGAAGCAGCACTGCTTCCCGCAGCCCGAGGTCATCACTAAAATGTCCCTGTGGTCATCACTAAAACGATACACTGATTATTATAGAGAGCAATGCTTTAACAATGCCTTCCTTCTCAGAAAACATCTCTACAACTTCTCAGCAAGTCTACCTACTGGTATTCAGCCAAGGACAAGAACTTCCCTAAAAACCTGAATTAACTCATTGGTTTTGTATTCAAAAATATCCCCTTTATGAGAAGACTTGATAGGCACATTTTAACTTAGAGAAGCTGTATGAAGTGGTTAAGTATCATCAACCTTATTATCTATATGCGTTAAACAGATGAGTATTTGCTGGTATTTCAAAAGCTAGTTCTAGCACAGAAGATGCGTCCTAAGTGAACGATATAATCAATATCCTTCACTATCCTTCAAGTCAATATCCTTCCTATCAATAAAATATCTATAAATGGATTTTAATTTTGAAAAGGTATAGAAGGCTCATTTTTAAACACAGCAGCTTATAGTTTTTATTTCAAGGTATTTCACTGGTAGCGAACAATGCTTCAAAAACGAAACAAGCAATTCCAAAGCAGCTACAGTTTCCACAATGAGTAACTTTTCAGGAAAACATTATTCCATAACAATGCCAGCCATTAGTTAGAGGCCATTACAGTGGAAGGGAACACATGATGTCAAGCCTTCCAGGGTGCTTTTTCTAACGTGTGTCATCAGTGAAAAATACAACTGTAACTGGAGTCTGCTCTTCTCTCTGATTAATGACCGGCTCCCTCCAAGGCTCATTCCAAGCCTTCCCCTTACATCCCCCTAACAGACACCCACTCACATGCTCAGACTACACATATATTATTATGAACATGTGGCCCAAGAGAAATCTCAAGATAGCTTCAAGCACATCACAGAAAAATGCAAGCTGTGACAGCTATGTCCTATTTTTATCTCTTTTGCAAGCTAGCAGAAATTAATTCTCACTCTCTTCTATAGTTACATATCAACAAAATACGTTTTTCAACACACCACACTGCCTTGAACTATACAGCAAATGTTTCTGCACACTTCAGTCTGCTGATTAGTGAGATGCCAGTAAACTACCAGGAAAAAACACTAGATATTTGCGTAACACAAAATGAAACACCACTGTTATCATACGAAACAATCATTCAAATACACAGTTCCGTTTAAGAGAAGAAATGAACCAACTTGCTAATGCTCATACCTGCTGTTATTAAGTAAGCTGCAACTATGTTGTGCTCGGTCTGTGTAAAGGCTGAATGAGCTTCACTGCCATCCTCAGAGGAGTTGGCTGAACCATTCCAAAGCATGCTGGACAAAAAGGACTGTGCTCTAGCCTTCGTGGTAATTCATCAAGCAGACAAAACACTACCAAACTGTTGGGCAAATTCTTTCATTATGCAATAGATTCAATAAACAATTAAAAAAAGGGGGGGGAGGGTGCACCCGTTTCCACTGACAATCCCCAAGCAAGATTTAATTGGACTAGATGGCAAAGAAGTTTACACTCTCAATCTATGCAGGAGGAAAGCCTGTTAACTAAAACAAAGAACAGCACAGAACAGAGTAGATTTCCAACAGGATGCTTAAACTTCATTCTTACTGCTAAAGAGATTAACTGTCACATGCTCCCGAACTTTTTACTTCAAACATCTTGTTCAATGTTTTCAGAGAAAATTGGCTCAAGTTGGTCATCAGCCTAGTTTGGAATTAATTCTAATCATCCTAGAAAACACAACCACAGAACAACATAGAAACAAACAAACAAAAAAATCTCTAAAAAGCCGGACATGCTTACTCTAAAATCTTCTCTTCAAATCTTAAGAGACCTACTTCTTTTTGCAGCTCTTTAAGATTAGCAGACAAGATCAAACACAGTCTAGTATGTTCTGCAGTGAAGTGTAACTACTGAAAAACCCAATCATATTTTTCAAACAACCTGGTCTGCAAAAAACAGGCTATTGAACATGCCTCACAAGTCTGAATTTCTTCATCTCCAAAACACACATAGGTAAGCTCACATTGGAAAACTTAATCTAAGCATTTTACTGGACAGCACATTACTAAGTTATTTTCCAAAGCCTCGAGGAGCAGTCTGTTTTCTTCTTCTCAACAATGATATGGCAGCACACAGGAGCTAGACTGAAAAAGTTTTTTGAAAAAGCTGCTATAAATATTAGCTGCAACACAACCTCATCTGAAGACCATACAGGCAGCATTAGTGTAATTAATTGAAGATGAATATGACCAGCTCCCCTTTATACAGTGGTTTGTCTCCAGCTTTGTACTTACAAAGGGTACCAAAATGACAGGAAAGAGCAATTTGTGGTTCTTCAGCTGTATGTAGCTCCCAGGCCAAGGCTGAGCCTTGGGAGCAGCAGTGAAATTTTAGTGACACCATGAGTTTGCAACCAACACAGACATCCTTTGAAAAGGCGCTACATCTGTAGAGCTACTCCCATCTCCATAGACATCCTGTAAAAAGGCGCTACATCTGTAGAGCTACTCCCATCTTCACCCATGAAACACCCTACAGCTCCTCATCATCCTTCCTATTCCTCATCATTTCAAGACAGACTTCTTTGTATTTTTCATCCATTTGAATCTGAAGGTAAGAAAATTTTGATACATCACTTATTCACTCAGGGCATTTAGTCACCATCGTGACACAAGATCACATGTCTCAGTTCTACCAGCAAATACTTTTTTTTAATCTCACAGTATCTACACTCACACTTGTGGTTCGCAGGGTACCCAACATATGCTCTCTGTCAGAAAAGGATTAGACAGGAACTAGGTAGGAGGGTTCTGAAAAGAAAGAGGATCTGTTTGACAACAAAGCCACTTCCCTAGTCCTGCCTTGAAAGATAAAAGCTTAATAATTTGATACCTTCGCTTTCCTCCTCTGAAAACTCTGGCAAGATCAACCTCAAATCTTGCAACTTCCATAGAAATCAGAGGTTGCAATGTACAATGCAAGCATTATGTGCTCATAAAAGCAAAACATTTCTAGTTTTATTTGGACAGGATACCAAGTTTGGAGTTAGCATGGTTAACGAGATCATACAGGTTTCATGCATGTCAGTACTTGTCAGTTAAAACATAGTTCCCAGCATCTGCAGTCTATTCTATGAACCATTACACGGCTTCCATCTCTTCTTTTCTTGAATTTGGCCAATTCTAAAATGATAGAAACTGAGACAAAAAGTCAAAATTAAAGATATAAAGGACGTATCACAAACATGTCAGTAACGTTTTTTCTAGAACCCTGGAGTCTATAAAAAAAGAATAATGAAATCAATACGAAAGTTTACAAGCAATTCACAAAGTTGTAAATGCAGTTCTTAAGCCAGGCAAAATATGACTCACCTCATATTGCTTTCTAGTACTGGCATATAGAAAATCAGAAACTCAAGTTCTTTTTATTCTCCAGTAAGAGCCAGGTTTTGTGATTTCAAATGACGGAGGTCTTCTTTTCCATCTGGCCCTGATCAGTAGCAACAAAAACCAATTTCTAGTTGAGTCTATTCTTCTCTTCAGAGATATTTGTATAGATATCAGGCAATGCACAACTTGTAACTACAATGTTTGCAACTCACTAAACCTTGCTATATGTATTTAAAAGTGTATTTCAATCTACAAGTGGTAAGCACAGACACATTTACTCTCCGGAAAAAAAAAAAAAAAAAAAAAAAAAAAACACTTTTCTGCTATCTAGAAGCCTCGCTGTACATTAAACATATCAGCACTAGATGGCTGTATTTGCCGGCACTTTCATCTTATTTCCACAATAGATGAAAATGGTTCCAAAGGAAAAAAAAAAAAAAATTAATATTTCTCCTTTCACAGGCCTCTAAATTTAGACTGTTGATTAGTTATTTTCACTCTGTAAACTTAGGGGCCTTTCAGCTAACTGAAGAAAAAAAATGTAAGGGGCCCCGAGCTTTTCACTTGTTACCCTTCTTATTCATACCATAACCACGCCTTCTGTAAGGGATCTTTTCTGGGATCTTCTATTGCCACAATGTTTGCACAATTGCCAATAACTCTGCACCAGCATACATGTGCCCATCCACTATTCCCTATTTTGAAGCTTCAAAGAAGTATTGCAGAGTGACAAAAAGTTTGGGATAGAAGAAAAGCCCATCTCTGAAATGAGAGAACCTATATTTTAAGTCCACTGTAACATTATACAGTGGACAAGTCAGAGTTGTCTTTTTAAATTTTAAAAGACGCAACATTTTTGTGTCTCTATTTCACTTGGCAACTACTAACATCAGGAGGGCAGGGTAAAGTCACAACGCAGAAAAAGCAGTGCAAAACAAGGGGAGACAGACATTGCCACGGGGCAGACACCAACATACCTGTCTGTACACCGCTTCCTCAAACGGTAGTTCATTTCAGGCCTAGTGACTGAGAACTTTCTTCCATCTGCATCTGAATGTCCCTTTACCTCCACAACGAGCCAAGATAACAAACCATCTCTAGATAACTGTGTTGTTCTCATCCAACATTATCTGTAAGTGTAAGGTGCCTCATATGTTTCTCAGCTGGGACTGGGTAGCCACATAATACAGTCCAATTATCAGAGACCGCTCTTCCCCCTACAGCTACAATGGGCAAGATAGTTCTTTACCCCTTGCAAAGGAAATGGGAAAGTCTTTGCTTTGACCTTGCAAGGGCTCCAAGCTTGACTATGACTCACAGCTCCACCTGCTGAGAGACTGATAGCATAGACTTGTCCCAGGCTGAAATTGCTACGGTAGAAGTGAATACTGACAGCTGTCAGGCCAGGCAACTGAAAGACCGTATTAGTGCAGTTCTTCTGAGACCTGGAGAAGTATGTTTCTTAAGCATGCAGTAAGCACAGCTATGCAGAGACTGAATCTGGGTACAAGAGATTGTGCCATCTTAGTCTTCCAAGGGAAGAAGAAAAGACTTAAGTCAGCTCCCCACAACTCAGCACTGGAGCATCAGAGCCGGAATGCAGCACAGTGGAGGGTGCAGCAACTACAAGTATGATAGAACATAGGCAGGCCTGGCTTCACTGCAGCTTGATATTGTTTGACTGCAATTTAGTGTGCCAGAGGTGGCTTACAATAGATACAATGGCTTGCATAAGATTTTGTCTAGATTAAGCCATAGTCCTAAACCATTTAGGCCTAGCAATGCATAATAGTAAATAATCTAAACATCTTTAACAATCTGGATTTAGCTGACCTGTGTAAAATTAAGTCTGAAACAATACAAGGTAAAGAACCTGTATCCATTGATTCCTGACTTTGCTGTGGTTAAGAGCAGACTTATTTCTTCTCATAAAAGCAGACCTAGAAAAGTTTTCCATGTTTTCTTTGTAAGAGAAGAGTTATCCTAAATAATATCTGTTTAGGCTTCCTATTTGAATTCTTGAATAGCTTTTCCAGCTTGTTTCAAGTTTTGTTCCAAGGATTACTCACAATGAGCAAGAGAGTTTGTTAAAATGACAAGTAACTCCCCAAATTCAGCATGGACAGCAAATTCACCTTTTTCAAATTTTCTTCTTTCTGTTAAGTAGAAGGCTAACATAACTTATTTGCACTGTGCTTACGGGAAGTCGAAGGGGGGAAGCCGAAGAGACAGTTACTAGCTTTTTAACACTCCTTATAACAAATCTGATTAAGGACAACAGAGTCTGTGTTGAAGACTCACAAAGGCTTTATGTCTTTAGGGAGTTCTTAACATCATGTGTGCAGAAGACCTGATCTGAGACCTGGGCAAGCTTGGTGCATTCCAGTGTTTTTTTCAGGACATGAAATTCTCAGAGAAACAGGATAAGCAAGGAAAAACCCTGAAAATTTTCAGTATTAGTGCAATTAGACACAACTACTTAGGTGACTTAGAAGAACAGGATTAAACATGAAATTATTAACAGATAGCAGCTTCTAAGAAGGATATGTCAGAATGTGTTTCTTTGCATTCAGATTTATACAGGAGAATACATAAAGTACCCTATGCTACTGTCTTTTCCTTGCTTACATTAGATATAAAAATAAAGTTCTATCAACACAAAATTTTGAAGTTTAGATATAGGTTCACAAAGATTGTTTAAATGGCATGTTCACTGTACAGCAACCCAGTGGATTAAATATAAAGACAGGATGAAGACAAGGGATCAGTAACACATTGGTAACAGATGCACAGATTTAGAGAACCTGTGGAGATAAAAAAAAAGAACTAATGGACTGTTCACTTCCAACTCTAACAAAGTCAAGCATTAATAAAAAATAGTTTGTAAAAAAGAAACAGTTTAAGTATTATTTTGCCTTAGTAAAAAAGTTTAAGTATATTCTGAGCAATCTTCGATTCTTCAACAGGGGTTATATTGTCCTTGTATGTTGATAAATAGTCATTGTCATTTTACAGTTTCAAGTCCTTTATAAACAATTTTTCAGGGTCTGCTAAAAAATTTATCTTGTTCTTCACTTCTGCAGATCATACGGTAAGACAGCAGGAAGACTCTCGCGGCTCCATTTTTAATATCCTCTCCCTATTTTAAGAGGAAGAAAAATTACACTGAACAAGTCATGTCTTAGTTGAATTTAAAACAAATGAATGAAACACATAAAGACAGGAATTGGTAAAATAAAAGTCATTATCTTACTTGTTCTTACAGGCCTTCTTGAGACAACAGCTAGAACTTTCATAAGCATACAGAATACTGAACTTAGGTTTAGGATAGCTACTGTGATGAACAGCAATTTTTTGCATAAAAATATTCTATAAATCCTTATAAAGCAGATGGAAAGAACAATACTACATTATGTTACATATGAAAGAGTTTAGTAGGACCTGCTTTTATTGCCAAAATGGAACAACTGCACATTTACCTCTGAAGCCGCCTCCTCCTCCACCTCTTCCTCCTCTGAATCCTCCTCCACCTCCACCTCTTCCTCCTCTGAATCCTCCTCCACCTCTTCCTCCTCTGAATCCTCCTGAACATAGGTAAGAAATTACATTTTAATGAGTCTATAAATTCTTCCTGATATGCATAAAAAAAATTGTTAACAGTTTCAGAAAGGGAAGAAATACTTTAATACAAAAAATGTTCACTGCTTCATCCTAGTCCTCTAGGCCTCCCCAAGTCATCTCTTCCTTATAAAAACTCCATTGTGACTTATGAGAGTGAAAAAAATATTATAGCTCTTTATATAAGGAATCAGTAGAATTTTTCTTTTGCTGCTCCCTGCTCACAAAAGGACAAGGTGGTGAAAAGGGAAAGTCTTCAACATAAGAAAGAATGAACTTTATTTTTAACCAAGGAACACATCCCAGATATGTCAAATAGGTAAGACAGTGGAGTCCAAGGAGTCATGGATCCTTTATTTCAACAAATATATTCCAAGTATTACATCCAAACTAGAATTTTAAAATTTAGCGAAAGCTGCATTTTTGTTAACAGTTTTCAGTGTACACTACCTATTACTTTTTACCACAAAAGATTTGCTTAATAGTCACTATTTTTTCTTAATCCCAGTTAATTGCGTCTTGGTTATGAACCAATGCACTCTCTTTCCTACACTTTGAATATACTATTGAACTAGCTGCAGAAGCACAGATCTCGCATGTGGGAAGATGTCACTGTCTCTTCTACTGAGATATCAAACAGAAATATGTGTCACTTTTCCTCACTCTTTATGCAAGCACTTAACCAAAGAAGCATTTTGCAGATCTTATTCTAAGCATCTTACCTCCACCTCTACCACCGCCTCTTCCTCCTCCACGTCCACCGCCACGTCCGCCTCTACCACCTCCTCTAGGAGGACCTTTTTCTCCAGGAGGCCTTGGCAAAAATCTCTGCAGGGGTAGTAGCTTTGCTGGATCAATATAAAACTGTAGGAAGACAGTTCCATTATGCTCTGAAAGTAACAGGACTTATGAGCGCATTAATATTTTTTTATTCCTTCATAAACATCCACAATTGAGTCTTTATGTCAAATTTGCTGTTCACTGCAAATGGTAACATAAATACAATGCAAATATGAAAAATCAAGTTATTGAATAAAAAGGCTGCATTTTAGACATTTCACTAGTTACATTTTTTTCCTCAACAAGAAATAAAAACAAGGCAAAAGAAAAAGTGAAAAGGAAGAGTAAATGAAAATTAATGTTTTCAAAGGCCAATTAGCCTTTAACATCAATAAAAAAAACTATTTGTAAAGCTGCATTTCATCTAACCGATGACATACAGTAAAGTTCTGCAATTAAGACTGCTCACCTTTTGCATTTTTTTAAATGAAGAGGCTTTCATGTTCTCAGACAGTTTCACTGAAAAATACTATTATTTTCTTTAAGGAACATATCATTAATAAAATATTAGAAATAGTTTCTTTGACTATTATATATAAGAAACAATTCAGAGAATTTCTACTTTAGTAGTATATAAAACAGCATCACTACAAATGAAAAACTGTAATTGAAGCTTTGGAAAAAATATTTCTAGTTTTTCCCCATGTTTTTTTCCACAACTACACATACAACATTTTGTGGTAAAACCCTTTTTCTTCTTCCTTTGTATTAAGGCTTAACAGAAGAACGTGCCAATGTGCAAGAGTATTTTAAAACAATTGTGAAGAGACAAATTGCCAGAGAACTACCCCTTGAATTCCCAAGATGATCTGGATGAACTCCATGATGCAAGGGCTCTGCTAGCACTGATCTTGCCAGATACAACTGCCTGGCTCTGCAAAGAGGTAAGTCAGCCCAGTCTCTTTCTGCAGACAAAATGGCAGAGTCTTCACGACTACACGTACAACCTTGCCCATCTTGTGGCTCTCAAGCATACAAGGCCTGCTGTACAGCTTTCAAAAATGGCTTGCCAACTCAACTTAATAAATCTGCAGACTATAATGGAGAAGCAAGAAGCCGAAAAATTCACTCAAGTCCCCTATCTCTAAATATGCTACAGTAGCAGGAGAAAAATTGGAAGTTCCTGAAATTCAAGTAATTCTGATACAAAAAGTCAAATTGTGATCAACACAATTTCAAATGAAGTATGTGATCTAACACATTCAGATCATGACAGTGATTTAAACCTGCATATTTTACTTCACATTTAACAAACAACAGGAGCACACAGAGCCAGGTACTAATACTCTGCCAACAAAGACTAAGTCTTACTCTCACTTTATAGGTTTACTTTGCCAGTTGCCTCCCTCTCTCTCTCTCCTCTGTCAGGAATTCTGTCAATCCAGCAATAATGACAGAAAGGTCCCACCAACTTTGGTTCAGCTATCTTCCTTCACAAGGAGACAAACTAGTATGATCTCTCTTCACAATCAATATAAGAAATAAGTTGAACCATAAGAAAGATCCCCTAAAGCACAGACCGCCCTCCCCCTTGGGCCAACCCAGTCATTAGGTTCATAACCTTCAACAAATAGCATCTGGAAAAGTAACATCTTGAACCTCCAATCTCAGAAGACATCTGCCAGTACCTTACATATTACAAACTTAGCTGATGGCAAACCTCTGCTTGACACAAGATACCCATATTTTCTCATATCACAAGTATTTTAAGAAAAGCAGCTCATGAGAATAAAACATCTATTTAAGTTGCAGTTACATCTATGACTACTTACGTTTAACTACAGCCAAACTTTAAATTATTTGTGAATTCTAGAGCAATTCCATTTAACAATCAGCCTTTAGAACACAAACATCATAAACCACAAATGCTTTTGAAGGATACAAAATCTCTTAGCTGTCCAAAGATTTCATCTACTTTGCCAATCTGCTCCTTATTATCCAAGTACACTGGTGCATTGAAATATGGCACCCTGTTTTCTTCTGTTTTACATTTACAAACAAGGTCATCTTCACATGGATGCATGAACTCTCCCAACACTGAAATAAAGAAGAAATACTGAAGAACTGTAACAGTCATTCCAGATGAAACAAAAGTAATCTCTCCCCATAACTTACAGACTACCCTTTCTGGAGGTCCCTGGTCATATCCGCCTCTGTTGAAGCCTCCTCGTCCACCACCTCCTCGTCCACCACCTCCCCGTCCAAAGCCACCACGTCCACGATTAAAGCCTCCTCTGTCACCACCTCCTCCACGACTGAAGGCCCCTCCTCTTCCTCCTCCACGAAAAGTCATTCTCTATTAGCTCCTAAACTGAAGGGGGGAGGGAAAAAAAAGTTAAGTGTTTCATATTTGACTCGCTGTATAAACACAGATCACTAGACAGCATTGTTCACAAATTTAATAGTTAGCCACTTCACTCCTTGCTAAAAACATGTAGTCATACAAACTTCAAATTTCCACCCCAAGCATAATCTACTACAATATCTACCTGTGAAAAGAGACTACCGATAACACTATGGCTTTTATTCATATTTCTCAGAATTCTCCATTCCCATTATAGGGCCGCGCAGCAGTCTTGCACCAGATCCGCATAGGAGCACCTCGAAACAAAAGTGTGCACAGCACCCACAGCTCCTTTCCCGGCACCGTCCCAAGGGCCGAAAGGGCCCCCAAACCCGCCAGCAGCCTGGTCACGGGCGCCCTCCCCGCAGGACGCCACCACCTCCGAAACCGCCTCAGGAGCCCCTCAGCGCAACCGGATCTGAGGAGGCACGGACGCACCACAGCCCCCTCACCAACGGTCAGTAACGGTCACTAGTGGCTGCACACCCCCTCCCACCCGGGTCACGCACAGCCCCTTCACGCACAGCCCCTTCACGCACGTGGCGCGCACGGCCGCTCCCGTCAGCACAGGGCGCCGCAGCACCACGCATGCGCAGCCCCCTTCCGCCGTAAAGCAGAAACAAGCACCAACCGACAGGACCACAAAAGCCCCACGGGGCGGGGGCACTTTTACGACTGCTAGGGAGTGCCCTGGCAACCGTTAACGGCCGCAAGCGCGGCGGTCGTTGGGGCCGTTCCTCGCGGGACTTTGCCTTGGGCCGCCGTGCGCTTCGTTCAGCTGCACAAAGCTGCGTGTGCAGCCTGCGTTTCGGGAATCCCCGCAGGGGGTGAACCCCGGAGCCACCGGCCGGGCAAAAGCAGCATCCAAACAAGCTGAAAGAGCAGAGCGCACGCAGAGCGGAAGCCCATTTCCCACCTCTATTCCAACAGCCTTGTGCTAAGGGTGCCTCGTGCCCGATCCGCGCGGGACGGCGGCTGGAGCGACCCCAGGCTGCGCACACATACCTCTGCCGTAAGGAAAGCGGGCGTCTCTCAAACCGGCTCTGATGGGCCTCAAAGGAGATCGCAGGGTAGAAAGTAGTAAACCCACTTTCTAAGGGAAAAGGAATACGTTTCTGACAATGGTAGGACAAGAAAGTAATTATTAACAAGAAAAAAATACAACAATGAAATAATGAAAACAATAAAAAACACAACAGCCCTGTTTTCACCTTCTTGGGACCACATTGATCAAGTTCTGTTTGTCTCATCTGCTTGTAGCAGCTGTGTTGGACCACAAACATAATCCCAAGCGTTGTAGGATCAATGGCTCCTGCAGTCCCTCTCAGACTCCAGGCTTCTCCTGACCACATGTCTCAAATGATCAGGCCTTTTTGTCTTACACCGTGTGACACTGAGCTCTAAAAAAAGCTGGGAGGGCAGAGAGGTAGCTGTCTTAACAAGAAAGAGATATGACCCTCTTTTGGCATACTGCCTGCCCGGGAGAAAATTCTGTTACCACCTTCTATGTAGCCGTTACTGCTATTTGTGGAGGATTCTGGTTCTGCTGTTTTGATTTAATGCTTTCCTGGAAATGGACTTTCAAAAGAATGCTTCAACCACTTGACAAATACTTGGAGCAATTTTCTGTAAAAATCTTGTCGTATGAGCCAGTAATTTTGCTGACTATATGATGCAAAGTATATGTCTGTCTGTCTTTAATTTTCTCTCACTCCCCCTATATATGTAAATAAATATATATATAAATAAAGTCTGTTGTGTAAAAATACATTTATCTTCAATACTAATTCATCTGATTAAGGTGAATGCCTACAACCAGGAGAACCAGTGTGATGATTCCGTCAGTCTCCTCTGGCAAAGGAAAGGAAAAGTGCATTCGTAATAAGTTTTTCCTTTTAATCATTTACTTTAAAGCCTTTACTTTTGTTATCTCTTCTTGCAGTTACAGTAAAACCAGATGGATTGAAGCAGGATCCCTCTGGGGAGATCAGATTTACCAGTTCATAATGGAGGCTCTTGCACTTTATTTCTAAATACACTTCAAAGTATTTTACTAATGGTTAAAAATTAAACACAAATCAAACAATTGGCATTCAAAAGAGCCCTAACTGGAGGATATCTCTCTAAAAAAGATAGATAAGACTTCATCATGAGAGTGGTTCCAGTTCTCCTGGTCTTGTCTCTCTCTTATTTTTGTGGAGCAGAGGTAAGAATTTATTTTATTGTGGTATCATTAATTTATTAAAAAAAAAAAAAAGGTCAACAAGACTACTTTTCTAAAAGCTTTTTTTTTTCAAATTTCCTTTCATAGTATTAATCCATTTGTTTTAGGGCAGTCTGAATATTTGAAGCTTTCTACTTCTCTTTCATGATATCTACTATAGCTGAGATTTACATTATCAGTCTTCTGAAAAAGATTTTAATTATGATCCTAAATTCAATTTACAAGCACATTTGACCAGAGAAAGGTGCAGAGAAAGATGTCGCACGTTTTTTGAGAAAGGAGATTATGGTCCTAACTTCTAACATGGCAACATGCCTGAAGTTTTGCTCTGGAACTTGTTCTGGCAAAAATGCACCATTAAAGTCTATGTGGCCTCAGTATTCAACATAACCTGAGTCTTTTAGCAAAATCCTTACATAAAAATCAGCTACTTTGGTTCCCATTTTGTGCAACTCTGGGGAAATGTCTTTTAAAATATGAGACTGATGCCAAACCAGGTCTGGCTAATAGGCTGGCATTAAATTCAGAGATTGTGCATCGGATTTTACTGACCCGAGGACAGCAGAAAGAATTTAGTAAGATTATACAGCTTAATAATTGCTTTGGATTAAAAGATGCCCCAACAATATACCCACTAATTTTACTTAGGGCCAGGATTTCTTCACAAGAACTTTAAACCTAATCTTTATTGATTCAGTGGACAGAGTCAAAGTTGAAAAATCACATTTGAGGGCTAACCTTTCCCTTACTTTTTATGCAAACTCCATCCATATATTTTTCACATTTCAATTTTGTTCCCACCTTTAGTTTTTTCTAAGTATAAGCACAGCAATGTAGCCTCTGGAGAGCTAAATGAAGATAAATATTTAGAGCCACTCACGTAGAGATGATTGGTTGGACAGTCAGGATCAGCCCTCGTAGATCCAGTAATGATCAGCAACAACACTGCAAATTCACTGCTGTGCAAGATACAAGAAAAAAAGATGATCAGGAAGGACATTTCATTTTCAAATATCTTGAAGATACTTATAAATACTTGCCTTCTAGGTAGTTCATTAATATTTACAGGCAAGATTTGAACTCAGAGCCAATTAGGCCAATAAAAACATCTCAAAAAAAATCAAGTTGCTACTTTTTTATTTTCCTAGCATTTAACTCCCATTATGAACTTTGGTTACAATCCCACTGCTATGGTATGTTAAACCACTTCCTTAGAACAGTTATAATCTGCTATGAACTTCAGCTGATGTTTGAACAAGAGTGCAATGTTTGCGGAAGACCAGTAAGTGAAAATCGCAGCAGGAATGATACAGAAAAAAAAAAAAAAAAAAAAAAAAAAAAAAAAAAAAAAAAAAAGACTCCCTAAAAAAACGAGAAGGATGTGGTGGTAAAAGACAAGGGAATAGGTACTATAAATAAAACAATACTTTTACACACAACAGGAAAAGGCTTGTGAGAAAACATTGTTGGAGAGAGGGATTTGCAGGACTTTTGGTAGTAGTTGTAATTCCTAGTCTTTATTTTTTTTTAAACTTTGTGCCTTGCAGAATGCAGCATCTAATGCTGAAGAAAAGCAACTTAGGCCTGTCCAGCCAGCTGAGCAAGAAAACTACTTGATAGAAGAATGTTTAAGTAACCAATACACACACAAATCCTGTAAGAAAGTTTTTTGTAACCCATGGGAACGATGTGTGGAGGGAGTATGCCGTTGTAAACTTCCCTACCAGTGCCCAAAGAATGGCACTGCAGTTTGTTCTACCAGTGGAAGGCAGTTTCAAACTTACTGCCAGCTAAAGAGCTATGAATGTCAACAGCCTGCAGCAAGGTTTCTGAACAATGGGAACTGCGTGTCTGGAGGTATTAATATCTCCTTTTCCAAAATATATCAGTCATGCATTTGCAGAAAAGTAGATGCTTTACTACTTACAGCTCAAAAAGCCTCTTTATTTCCTTGCAGTAGTAAAAACATAAATCAGAAAGTAAGAAGTCACTGAAAATGGGCACTATTTATTGATTTTCGTAACTCTAAAGTGATTGTCAGACCCAGCTGCCCACTCATACTTCTGCTACTTGTATCCTGTCAAACTATCTGGTGGAAAAGGAAGAAAGGGAATGAGGAAAAAGCGCACCAAGGTTTCCATCAGGATGTTAAATGCGGTGGGAGGCGTAGACGGAGGGGACCTCGGGGACAGGCACCTCGCGGGAGGAGGCGTGAAAGGTGCGGCAGTTCATGGGGAGCAGGCGAGCGCCGCTCACCTCCAGAGCGAGCGTCACCAGAACAGCGCTGCTGCTCGGCAAACGCGGCCGGCCCGCCGGCGGCCCGGGCACGTGCTCGCTCTCTGCTGCTTCGCAGGCTGCATCAAGGCGCTGCTCGGGGCGCTGGCAGCACAGCAGCCTTCACGTGAGCCTCCCTCCCGCCTGCCGCAAACGGGCTGCCGTCCCAAGCCATCTCCCTGCAGGGCTTCGCTAAGATGAGGGCTGGGAAGCTGAATCTACTCAAAAAGCTTAAGTTTTGCCACAAAGTTAATAGTTGCAGGATCTAGTGTCTCACTTGACATCTTGCCGACTGGTTATCTACAGCCCTATAATGAAACTCATGATACTAACATGCAATCTTTTCTCAGCAGACCTCCATGTACTTATGAGGTAGGAACCATTATCCTCAATTGTCGTGAAACTTGCACATTTTGAGAATAAGCACAAAGTCAATCACCAGAAGAATCAGCAATAATACCTAAAGCTTCTGTTTCCCAGTCTGTTGTTCCTTCCATGCGAACTTCTGCTGTCTACAGGAGTTAAAATTACGTCTCCTTTATTTCTGTACTGTCTTTCCACTAAAATGCTTTGATTCCCTTCTGTTTTACTTTTTCTTTTTTTTTTTTTTTTAGAAACTTTTAAAGTCTCTTTGGGCCACGGCGATTCAAGTTTGCTTCGAGTAAAACCCATGAATCGCAGAGAGGATCTTTTTGTATGTGACAGTGAGTGGACTATGAACGAAGCAAATGTGGCCTGCAGGCACCTTGGCTTTGAGTTGTAAGTTTGGGGGATTTCTCTCTGGATAACTGCAATGCATCTGAGAAAATACTGATGCTCATGTAAGGGTCAGTTATTGTCAGCCAACAATTAATAAGACAGAACATTCAAGAACAATGTATCAGCTTTAATATCCTGGTAAAGCCTCTTAAATTGACACTTGAGAGTGAAAGACCAAATATAGTGTTTTAGGGTTTTTTTTTTTTTTCCTATTCTATTGCAATTAGAATATTGTATCCCATTCAATCCATAATTATTTTTAATTTAAAATAAAGCTGAAGAGTGCTGCACGAGTTTTCTGTCAGCTTAGCGCAAGGGAGGAGGTGTAGCTGCAGCACTGCAGAGTTCCCCAGTTCCCCTGGGCCAGGCATCGTACCCAGAAGCTCCCCAGCATGGCTCACGGCGGTGCCCAGCTCTGCGCTGTCCCCTGCGCCGGCCAGGCAGGTGAGCACCAGAACAAGGGTCTCTGCCCAGCTCTCCCCACTGCCCTGGCTTGCTCTGCCCCCAGGGCACCTGAGGCTGCACACAGTTTGTCCTCTGTCTTGTGACCATGCTGATGAGCTGTGTTACTCACTCAGCTCATCATAACGAGTTCCTTTTATATCTGTAAACAACAATTCTACAAATATACCATTAATTTAACTTAGGCACGTAGGAATGATCCCTCCCGCTGATCCTACCAGAAGACTGATGCTATTTTGTGCTGCCCTAAATCATTCCTTATGGATGAGAAATATTTCTTGGTCCTGATCTTCATCTCCTTAAATCACACGGACAGAGTTTGTGATGAGACAGAACACTCAGTCCTCAGCATCATTGTAAGCCTCTGTAGTTACTTATTTACTCAGTCTTTGTTTAGGAGACACACACACATGCTTTAACAGGGCAACATTCAGGCAAAAACACAGCTACAAGTGAGGCAGCGTTTATTAAATCCCAGTCTTGGCAGCTTCCTGAGCTTCCTAAGCATGCACTGATTCTGATAACATAAAGAATATTCAACCTAATGCAACAATTTACCTTCGTGATTTACAAATTATAGCTTATCTGTGTCCATACAGAGACAGCACTGACAAATTGACTTTTTTATACAAGCAGAATCTTCTGTCATGATATTCCCTGACTCTGGCAGGGCTACATATGAATTCACGGCCAGTCCTGTGCAGCAATTGGCCAAAAAAAAAAAAATCATTTGGTTTTACTTTCTCTCCCAAAGTAGAAGAATATCCTACTCACCGCATCCCATTCCATATGAAATCTGTATTTTTTTTCTTGGCCATGACCAAAATCACACAATATCTGAGCAATAAAAGCAGAGGACAATCCACTGAAATTATAGGAATTGTTATTATTTGTGTCTTCACAGAGGTGCTCAATACTACCAGTCCAATTCCAACATCATAAAATCTACCTTAAATTCAACACAGTGTCTTCAAATAACTTGCAGAGGCCTAGAGACAAGTCTTGCTGAATGTTATACAGTGGAGAGATCAAGACACAGGAATGAGGGATTTGTTAGCCTTGAGTGCTATGAAAATGTCAGAGGTCAGTAGTTTTTTTTTTTTGTAAAGATCTATTTGGAGTTCTTCGTTTTAAGTTTATTTTACATACATGCCAAATAAGATTACTACTTACTTCTTACTTTAGCAAGCCTTAAAATGCCTAGGGTCAAAATGTTTAAAGAATAAAACGAGTAAGAAAAGTATTTCCCTGGGTACCTGAGAAGCTACATATATTTCCAGACTAACTGTTTTCACCCTGCGGCACAGACTGCTCAGCGGGCGAGTTCCACTGTGTCAACAGCAAGTGTGTTTCTTTGACTAACACCTGTGATGGAATCAACGACTGTGGGGACCTAAGTGATGAGCTATGCTGCAAAGGTAACATTTGCTTACTTTCTCAGCCGTTTGAAAATCATTCAGAAAAACATTCCCAAAGAATGCAGAAACTTCCACAAAAGAGTCACTATGTTAAGGCAATCAAACCATAGTTTCAGTATAGATAAGGGCAAAAAAAGAGACATAACAATCTTCTGAAGCAGGCAGGTGATCTCTAAGAATGAAGATATATAAAAAAGATGTTTAGGAGACCATCAAATACTGATATAAAATATTAGCAGTGTTACATCAAATGATAATACACCTTTAGTTGAGAAAAATCAGTAATTAATGCATCATCCTATAAGCCATCTTTAAACCAAAGTAAGGCCTTTCTTAAATGCCAGTTCGTCCATAGAATGATATGTATGATAGCTCCTGGTGCAGCTTGTTCATGAACAATCATTCTTTCAGCATCATTAATTCCAACTGTAAAATTTTTCATTGGAAACAAGGCACAGAGTAGCTCACACAACCTGAATGAAGGAGAATATTTTCAGAAATTGGGTTTCAGGTGCCAAACTATGATATGGGTTACAAATTCCATCACTACTCCTAAAAAATTTTGTAGTTTTACAATTGTCAGTAAATTTGAATAGACAGAAGAATCACGGAAACTGATGGAAACATAATCACAGGCATTTTAAAAGAGTAAATATATGTGGCTTCATATATTTAGAGGGGATTTATTTAGATTTTACTTATCCACAATGGTACTATTTTTATCTATATAGGCTGAAAGCAATGGTTTCTGGAGTTAACTGAAACTTTTCCACTGAGTTCAGTGATCTTTAGATCAATATTGGGCTATCTAGATACTTTTAGATGACTGTCTGATGTTCTGTTAAAGAGATACATCCTTAAATAGTAGACTGGCATAAGATTAGAAAGTAACTCCAAAAACTCTGCCATAAATTCAAGCATTGCAAGTTATGGATGAAACTGGTAAGGTATAAATTGCCCCAAATTTTTGAAGTTTTGAACCCTTTGAGAGTGTAAAATTAAGAGGGCCAACTGTTCATTTTACATGAGATGCAAAATGACAACCCAAGTGCCTTATAACATGGATGTTACATTGTGTTTATGTTAAATGGGCTCCTTAAATATGTATGGTTGTTGAACCATACAATCCTGTACTTGACCAATGTAATTCTCTTTTATTACAGCATGCAGAGGCAGCAGTTTCCACTGTAGGTCCAATATCTGTATTCCAAGTAAGAATGTCTGTAACAAAGAAGCTGACTGCCTCACAGAAGAAGATGAAGCTCAACTTCTCTGTGCAGGTTTCCTTTTGAGACCTTTTTCTTTCCTTCTCTCCTTCTTTCTTTCCATTCTGATCAGCTACAACTATGCCATACATATTATTAAATTACTTAACAGATTAGCAGTGCAAAATGCATGCAAGAGTTCGTCTTCCCAAGGTTATATTATTTATCATAGGAGAGAAATAAAAGGTTAAATACCTACTCCTTCTAGAAAAAAAAAAAAAAAAAAAAAAGAGAAACTGCTATGGTTTTAAGAGGCTTAAGGCAGGAAGCTTATGTCTTTTGCTTATGTAGCCATCTATCAAACTGGTATCTCATATTTGTGAAGAAACAGTGGACAGGGCAGGCAGAATTATTTTCCTCAAAGATAAGGAACTGAACCAGTTTGCTAATATAATAATTTTCCTGTGGTGTTTCACTCCCTATTGAAAAGATTTGTTTTGTTTTGAGCTTACAATGTTTTTCCTCGCTCTGATGAGATACAAAGTCTAAAGCCAAAAAGTAAACACTATTGGTAAGGGTAAACTGAACTCTAATGGTAAACATTATTGTTAGTAACCTGATAATAGGCCAAAGCCTCTACCACTATTAGGAACTGAACTCAATGGGCATTTATTTAAATAAAAGTTGACATACCAGATCCAAAGGCATGCCCTCCCTTACCCTGTTCCAGAAGAACACTGCATATAAAGACATCATCTATGTTGAAAAAAAAAATGGAATTACCTAATGCTTCTTTGGGCTTTAGAAGTCTCCCAGACGCTTGATGGGGCAGGAAGAGGAAGTTCTGATGTACCCTAGTGGAGAAGACAGAAATAGGCCATTTCTTAGGCTTCCCTAAGCATAGAACTCAGAGAAGCCAAGTAACTAGGAACCAACACATGCTGCATATAGGTCACCTGTAGGTAGAGGCAGCCAAGGAGTACCTATTAAGAAAGGAAATATCAGGCACTAGGCTCACTGAATATTTCTATTTGTGAAATGGTGTTTTAAAAACTGTTACTGTTTACTGTTTTAAAAGTCCATCATGATTTTGGCACATAAACATATATTCAAGTAATAGAACAAAGTTAAATATTTGTGAATGTTTTCAGTATTTCATTATTCTACTACAGATAGAGAAAAACATGTTGAAAATCACAGTATGGATGAAGGTAAGTGTAACTACCCCTCCATAAACCACTACACACCCTCTAATATGTGGCTTTCCAGCTACTAGTCAGCTTGGCAGACCCAGAACTCTAAGATATTTGGACTTCAGGATTCAGTACTGAGCAATAGGGAGCTTACTATCTGTCTTGCTTTCCACTTGTTTTAACAATGCTGTAGTAGCTTATCCTGGCTGAGGACCCACATCTGCATGTTTTGGCAACTAATGGAGGTAAACTCTAACCGAGTCTAAGGGAACTGCTTTAAAATTATTTGCCTGAATGCTAGAATTGCATGGAATGCTGGAATGCAAAATGAAGGGAAATAATGTGAGAGTAAGACACAATTTTCAAAGCAAAAACAGTTGCAGAAACTTTTTGTCTTTGCTTTCCTGCTACTGCAGCTACTTATAATACTCACAGAAATCATGTTTTCAAAATAAAGATAACCTGTCCTAAAACAGAGATGTAAGAATTATGTTCCTAAAGTTTTTGAGGTAGTGCCTTAATTCCGTAACACATTTTTCCTTTTTGTTAAAGAAAGAAAAAGAATAAAGACATTTCTTCCCCAAATAAACTGCGGTATTACAAATCGCACATTAACTCGACGGAAAAGAATCATAGGTGGAAAAACTGCAAAAAAGGTAAAAAAGCAAACCAAAAAAACACTCCTTACTAGATAAGAGTTCAATCAGTATCAATTTAAATGGGCACTGTTGTTCTGTTCAAAGGCCTGGAAATAACAAAAGCCTCCTAACTCACAGAAATAGTGGCATTGCACCAAATGCATGTAAAAAGCAGCGTAATTCATAGGTAAAATATTATAGAGTGCTATAATTGAAGGATACATTGAAAATGATTCAGCAAAATACTAGAACAATAATTCAACAAAATACTTAATACTATAGCTAGAAATTACAATTTTGACAAAACAGATTTTAAACCTAAGCTTCTCGATCAGGTTACAGCCATAAATGCTATACTTGATCATACTGAGTCAGATACTACCTTCCTGATTCCAAATCCTGTTTCACTGGCTGGAGGGCTTTTCTGATAGAAAGCTGGGGAGAGAGAGAAATTGCACGAAGTGACAACAGTGAGCAAAAGTACTGTATTTTGAACATGCACCCTCCGTGCACAATTCATGGACAATTCCTGGGCATCAGTTTTTGGTTTTACAGTCAGCTACAGTCAAGGAGATGAGGTGATGCAATGCACTATCTCCCTTTATGCACTACAAATAACAGCACAATGATTAAAAATTAATGTTACTTGGATTTCTGTTGTTTAAATAGGGTGAATTCCCTTGGCAAGTGGCAATTAGAGAAACTGGCAGTGAAGGTGCAACAGTGTACTGTGGAGGGGTTTACATTGGTGGCTGCTGGGTTCTGACTGCTGCACACTGTGTCAGGTAAAAAGAACAAACTGGGAAATTATTTTCTTCTTGGAAGGCAGCAAAATTAACTTGGAGATTACTGTTCTTCTCATCTACTTGTTTGTTGACTCCTATTTGCCTAGACAATAAAACAATTAAGAACACTAGCACACCCAAGTTAACAATGGGAAAGATGCAGAGAAGGTAGATTATTTTGACAGTGCATAGAAAGATGAAAAAGCGATGCTGATTTTGAGGAGCTGTAGCATTCCTCAGGCGGACACGGGACAAGCAGGAAAGGCTCAGCATAACCACCCTGCACAGAAGGGCACTATAAGAGGCCTTCTGTCTCCCTGATCACCTCTGCTCTGGGGAGGTGTAGGATCTGTCCCATCGTCTGTCCCTGAAGGGAACGTACTCCCCAGGAGAAGCAGGTGGGGTCCCTTCCACACCTGCTTGCTGTTATTTCATGTGAAATCAAGGAGTCACAGACCTCTCTTTTCTCTTTGTGACAGCAACGAATACAGATGCTGACCTTTAGCATCCTTTTCTGTATTAGTGATAGTGCTCAGCAGTAAGTGTCATTTGCTTTGCATTTGCTCTAGAAACTTGAGACATTCCTGGACTTCAAGTCCAGAAAGAAACTATGTTTATGCAGTATGCATTTTTATTCTATAAAAAACTTCGATAAAATGCAAAAGTTTACTGCTAGTGAAAAGATACAAGTGCGCTCGTGTTAAGCACCTAAAATAAAGTATTTTGCCTTTTTTTTTTTTCCAGAGCAAATCGAGTTCATCTGTACCGGATCTGGATTGGGCTGTTGGATACAATACGATTTAACAAAGAGACAGATACTTACCAGTTAAAACAACTAATCATCCATGAGAAATACAATGCCACAACTTACGAAAACGACATTGCTTTGATGGAGCTGAAAAGTTCTGGAAAAGGAGAATGCTCCCTAAAATATACCACACCTGCCTGTATTCCCTGGTCAGAGTATATGTTCAAGTCTGGTGACACATGCAAGGTTTCTGGGTGGGGACTGGAAAAAGGTACTTGACTTGTTGCTTATTACTAGTATGTATTACTTATAACTCTTTTTCAAATTGTGGTTAGGTTTAATTTTGAAAAGGCTCAAGAGTGGCATGCGCAAAGCACTCAGAAAAGAAACAAACAAAAACCCACGCAGGGCATGACTTTCAGCCATCATCCTGCTTGTTTCCTTTCCTCAGCAGCTTCCTTTATTGTGCCAGACATTTAGCAAATCAGCCTGGAAACAGCTCTGGTTAAAGAGTACCCTGAAAAAAATAAATGTTGATTTTACAGCTAGATTTATACTCCCTGAGCTGGTGTGTCCCAGGGTAGCATAGACATTTGTGTCACCTGGAATGAGATGGCAACATGAAGGAGACCCCACCCTTAGCAAACATATCATTATTTGTTGATATATTCACATACGTACTTCTTCTCAGAGGAGACAAGAGGAGTGCAGTAACTTTTGGGGTATATGAAAGAAGTGGCTGTAATCACTGATTTAAGATTTATATGGAGACCTGCTAAAGGTATTTAAGAACTGGCAGGAGGTAGCTCACTGTGGCCCAAAGCCAAGGCCAGTTCTGTGTGCCCAGCCCGTGAGGACCTGAGCTGCTGCCAACAGTTTGAAAGTTAGCACATCCTGTCTCAGCTGCGTTTGAGTGTAACCCAGAGAAGGCTGCATGCCAACAGACAAACCAGATAAAAATCATACTTCAAAGATGTGCAAAGCGTTTGTTTTGCGCTACCGAGAGATCACAGTCTGGCATTGGAGCTACTGCATGCTGGCTGTGAGGCTGCTTCTGTCCACGCCCAGTAGCGGCAGTAAGGCAAATACAAAGGTAGAAATCACTATGAAAGGGACAGAGAATCTCCTCAACCTTGTGAATGCAGAGTTCACCTGTATCTTTAGTATCTGGTCCCCTCATCTCAAAAGGACATAGTAAAACTGGGAAAAGCTCAGAAGAAGGTAACATGTTCAGAGGCAAGGAAGGGCATCCATATTAGAAGAAACTAAGTGAGGTAAAACTGGAAGAGATGGCTCAGCAGGGGGATACAAGAGAGGATTTATCACATGGTGAGAAATATTTTTCCCCAAGCAACTATAAGTGTTTCTTCACTGTTGGATCTGCTTGCTCTGCATGGGCTCTAGAGGTGACTGAACAGTCAAGCAAGGGGAAAGAGTAAAAATGCCACAAAATAAAACCATTGAATTTAATGTTGCAATTAAACCACTCTGCTTTTGCTTTGAACCATATGGCTAATGTACTACAGTCCACACGGGGAGAGTGTTAATGGCAGTTTATCTGATTTATAATATGATTATATTCAATAGAAAAGCAAATATAAAGCTTTCACTTTATGAAATTAATTATATTTAAAATGTCTACTCTGTACTTATTTCTAATTTAGAAAAAAAATACTCTTTTCTTTTTTTCTTTTCTAGGTTATACCAAACAATATGTCCTAAAATGGGGCAACGTTAATTTATTTCAGAATTGTTCTGAATTGTATCCAGGACGCTTTTTTAAAGAAATGGCATGTGCAGGCAAGCAACAATTTTTTGTTACTATATTTTTTTAAACTCACTGTCAAAAATTCCCCTTATAAGATCTGATATATTGGCAGGAAATCTTCAAGATTTAGGAAACATAATAAACTGAATGTCACAATACTGCCTTCAGCAAAACAGTCTTTACCTTTGAAACCTAAATGCCTCCACCATTATATATATATATTTATTAGCAGAGTTGTGATGACAGTTTGCCAAGTTTCTGTGATTATGTGGGTAAATTTCAGCATGCAGTTTCAATTTTTTTTTTTAATGCATAAGCACGTTACAGCCCACTGAACCTCCTACATTTACAATATTTGATTCTGATTCTGCAAAATATTTAAACGAACGCCTATCTTGGAGCACATTAGTGGTTCTATTGACTGAAATGTGATTATTCACCCGCTCAGACATTTGCTACCCCTTCTCCCTCCAGGAAAAAATGTTTTAAACTTTTCAAATTACCAGTAAGATTAATCTGGCCAGAAAACATGCTTTCTGTTAGCTGAGAACTTTACTCCTAATTGAGTTTTCCCGAGCATGTATTTGCCAAATTCGTCACCGAAAGCTGCAAACTGCAGTGACTCTTACCCACACATGCCTTAGGTACCTGGTGCTCCAAAAGGCAGACACTTGGACTGCTGGGGCAGCTTGCTCTCCCCCTCACCCCACTCTTTCCCATATCTGTACATCTATTTCCATCAAATTTGTAGAGAAATGTAATTCTGAGGCCTCTGCCCCTCTGTCAAACTTAGATGAAACTGTTGACCAGAGAGGACACCAAAGCCAAAACATTGGCCTACACACAGTATGATCACATACATAGCCTTAATTCCTGTAGGAAACCATGTTACAAGGCTTTGTACCTTTTCCTGCTAGCTTTTGTTCATTTTTTAGGGGTAACTTCTGATGATGTAAAATACACAAAGTAAAACAAAATTCACATCACCCATGATTACACCAAAGCAAATGAAGAGAGTCTGGTCCCCTATAAACATGAATCCCTGCACTTAAAAGAAAGGAGGAGGAATGGACTGCATACATTAGGAACCTCTATTACTGATGGCTATAAAGTGTTCTTACCTGTAACCATTAGGCAACCTAAAACCCACCTAAGCTCTATGTTCTGTGCTAGGTTACATGTGAACTTAATTTCACTTTTTATTACTTCTTTCACTTCAGGTACTTACGATGGTTCCATAGACAGTTGCAAAGGTGACTCAGGAGGACCCTTGGTCTGTTTTGATGCAGAAAATGTGGCCTATGTCTGGGGTGTTGTGAGCTGGGGAGAAAACTGCGGTGAGCCTGGTCATCCCGGCGTGTACACAAAAGTGGCCAGCTACTACGACTGGATTAGCCGCCACGTGACAAGGAGTCTCATTTCACGGTACAACGTCTGAAGCTCTGGGAAGAAATTATTTTCTTGTTAACATCTATGCAAAATTGTGCACAAGCTGTTTGCTGCAATCAGCAGTCATGTAACTTAGCAACTATTAGTACAAATCTTTAAGGAACGTATTTTGAAAATGCAGAGCTTTATGCAAAAATTATCTAATAAAAGCATGCTTATTAAATATCTGTCCATTTGTTGTTACTACTTTTTTTTTTTAACATTTCATGTCACATTTAAATTGGGACTGAATGTGTTTTTAAAATGGATAACAATACTGAAAGCAGTAGCTGGAAAAATGACTGTCACCCTGCTGATGTATGAGCTGCACAGAAAGGAGAACAAGCAGAATTCTTTCAAGAAATCCCATCAACTCAAGGTCATAAGAAATTTTTGGGATGCTGCTTTGTTTGCCCAATGATTCTACAGGCTTACTGAGCAACTAGGCTGAAGGCTGCCCATTCACCAACAGCTTGAGCATGATCATAAGGCTGTAATCAATTGCCCAGATATTCACTCTGTTTGGTCATACTTCCCTCAGCTACAAAACAGGTAGTTTTTATCTAGTTAATATACCTCATCTGATCATCAAGCTTGTGGCAACTTTTTAGCTCTAAGTTTTACTAATTTAACCACAGCTGGTCAAACAACAAAGGAATTTTAAAACCTTGCATCTTAGATAACAAAAAAGTGTCTTAAATAATAAATGTCTTTACTATCTTAAGTTTCCTGTGCATCTACAGTTTTTCTACTTTGACAAACTCTGGTGGGGTTTTAATTGCATATACATGTATCTATAAAATATGTATCAAGTAAACTTATATAAATAAAGTATATTGTTGATACATACATACCTACTTAAAATTCTACAAAAACAAATTACAGGTTTTAGATTAAAAGGATCACTCAGACATAAAGCAACAGATTCTTACATTAGCAAGAGCCTCTTACACCAACAGACAAAACCATGAAACACAATGTGAAGAAATAACACTATCCTCACAAGGGCCTGATCCTGCACGCTGGGTTTTGTGCTGCCTGAGCTGATACAGAACTGGGCAAACACTAGCGACCACCAACAAAAAGGAACCCAGAAGCAGAAAGCCCTTCTGCTTTCACCAGCCCACTGATGAAGTCCTGCTCACGGTGCTCTCAGGAGGCCTGTGCTTTTACAACATACCTCACTCAATACTAATTCACAAATGTTTTAGATATCTACTTTGGCTTATTCCCCTCAATTAATAATCCTAACATGATATTATGATTTTGTTGTTGTTGTTGTTAAATAATTTGCTACAGTCTGCACATTTATATTCTCATTCATTTATTTTTCACCTCTTCTACTCTCTGTTAAAAAATAACATACAAATTTGTCACAAACTCACCCTTTCAATCACCAGTAATGAAAGTAAGGGAATGAACGGCTCCTCTTATCCCCCTGGCAAGGATCTCTGTTTAGAATAGTATTTAAGCATATTCCTGCTTAAAAACTAGTTTACTGAATAAAAGTGGCAAGGGAAAGCTAGTTTTCCAGGACAGGTGTATGAAGAGCTCCCTCTTTTGTTTGATTTAATTAACTTCTGGCAAACCTTTTTCCACCTTTTTCTTCAGTAACTATAAATAGTACCTGATGATGAGGCTGAAAAGCAAAAAAACAACACTGTATTTGTCACATACCTTTCTGCTCTGCCTTTTGGTCTGGAATTCATTCAGTTTTCTTTCCATTTCCTGTTCTTCTTTACAGTTTGTCTTGAAAACCCAATATTACTACATATGGAGGGATTTTGTACATCTTAAAATAACACTTCACAAAAATTAAACCAGCTCCTAAGTGGTTCCACATCAGCTCATCTAAGAAACTTTTGGAATTTAAATATAAAATTCATATTTTAAAAATCTGGAATATTTTTCAAATTACTTCATTTTGCCCTGATTTTTAACCAGCAGATGAAGACTTGACTTTTAATGTCTAATAACCGGACTTTCATCTCGCCCTCTTTTACAACACGTAAACTCGCGCATCCGCGGGCGTTTCCTCCTACGCGTAAAGGCCACGGGATCACCGGCACACCAGCAACGCCGCAGAGCTGCTCGTGAAGCCTGCGGGACTGTACTGCAAAGCCCGCATCCCGCGCGGCTGCCGCGGGGCTCCGGCACAAACACCCCCGCCGCAGCCGGCCCGCTGCCCAGGCGCCTTTTGCAATATCCCGCCTTGCCGCCCTGCTCATCGCTTCTGCGACAGACAGCAAAGCTTCTAATTTTTTGCTTT
>VZSV01000153.1:357722-372224 GCA_013398735.1 Nothocercus julius
CCCAGGCACCGCGGCGTGCGAGGTCTCCGTGCGTGTGCGCGTTCGGCGTTCGCACTGCCAGAGGAGGAAGCAGTGCTGGCGTCCAGAAAATACCCTCTTCCTTGGGCAGGAACTGCCAGCCTTGTCTGGTTCCCGGAAATACTTCTAGGCTTGTACCCTGTTGTTCAGTTTGCTCCCTTGCGTTCTCTTCAAGTCCTGCCCTTTGGCCAGAATGCCAGGTGTGTTATGAAGTGCCAATTAAGAGATTAATTTTTTTTCCAAGGAAACATGTTCTATCAGAGGCCAGGGTCATGCAGTCAAAACTGCATACCTAGTGTGTTTTGGTTTTGATTCTCTTGAATCAATCCATCTTCACAAGGTTTAAGACCTTAAATGGAAAGTTTTCCATATATATTTTTTTTTAATTTAAATATTATTCCTTGAATGAAGCTGCGATATGACACTGGCTATGAAAATCTAAGGACTGGAATTTGGCCAAACAAGATTAAAAGAACAAGAAAAAACATGTTCCTCCCTGTTTCCTTAGGTCTGGCACAGTTAGGAATACTGTGTTCTTTCTGTGTCCACAGGGCAGCATTTTCCGATTAAAAAATTTCAAAGACTATAATGTTTTTAAGGTCTGTTGGGTGTCTTTTTTAATTGAGGCAAAAGCATCAGCCACATTTGAAGAATATAAGCATAAATACGGTGTGATCTTAAACATACAAAGATTTCCACTTCACATTAGCAAATGAGTCCCAAGCACAGGGGCTGTGTTTTTTCCACACTTAACGCTTCAGCACTTCCCCTGTCATCAGTGTGATCTACTTGTTATGTTTCTACCAAACGGAAATGGATTCTGTCATGTATCGGATCACTGCTGATACTTACAAGTAAGACCGAATAGCTGACAGCATGATGAGTAGCTGCAAATGTGAAGTCTACATATAAATAATGGCACTTATCCTTACAGGATTAGATTTCCACAGAGTTGTACCCCTTGTCTCCTTTCTTATGGCAGTCTGTCTATAAGCTTCTGAAATCCATTCTAGATTTCTGAAAGTTTATTCTAATGTTGATATAAGCTTTTCCCTTCTGTCAGTATATATCTATCTCAGTTTGGTTTACAAGGCTTTAATCAATTGTGAAAAACACAGAAGACATAGTGAAAGTCAGGATTGTGCATATAAAATTGCAGGTAAGTGCGTATGTGAATGTAACCATATCTTCTTTTCTAATTGCAGGCCAAGTCCAGTTGGATAGTAGACCTGTATTAACCACCACAGGTACAACATAATACCTACTTTTTGAAACATGGTAGCTAGGTTTCCAGCAGCTGTAGTAGCAGCTGAGATCTTAAGCCCACTGAGATGTTTGAGTGTAAGAAATAAATAGTTGAACCTATAAGTGTAAGAAATAATAGTTTAACCACTTGCAAGTCTTTGCTCTGATTATTCCCAGGACAAGCATGTTCCCACAGTGTCTACATGCATGTCATTCTGTTACTGGGAATACTAATGTGATCTACATAGTTTAGCAGAAGAATAGGTGCAAAACTTGCATCTTTTCAATTTTTGTTAGATATGAATACTGTTACATTACCTGCTGTGACTTATATAGACTCCAACCAACTTTAAAGAGAATACTCAGTTTTGCAGTATTTGCATTACTGAAATAATTTTGAGTTAAAGAGACTCTGTTTAAATAAATACAGCCAGCTGGTATCTTACATATTCATAGATCACAATTTTATGTACTCAGTTTATACATATTACATCCATATATCTGAAATCCTGCAATACGACTGTTGGAGTCAGACTCCGAACAGGACTTTAAGAGGACTTCAAGAACAATGTCCAAAAACTGTGCATGTAGACAAATGCTGATGAAACAGTTCAACCACAAACCTAATTACCTGTGTTGTGAACGAGCTTTTCTTTCGCACCAGCAGCCAAACTGTGTGGCTGGATGCGCACGTTCACCTTGTTCTGTTTTAATGAATGATTGATTTGGCAGCTAAATCACTCTTTGGTCTCTCTAACAGATGGAAATCAGAACATCACAGAAGTAGATGCACTTGCTAAAAGGTAAATTTATGATGGCAATGACAGAGGAAAAATATCACAAGCAACAGAAGCAATAAGATTCTTGTCTGCTTTTTCCCCTTAAATACAGCCATACTAAAGTCTGGAAAGGACCTTTTGAGTCCAAGAATACAATCTGTAGTGTGCTATCAAAGTCCTCTATGCTGCTTTTGTTCATAGGACAGAAAACAAAGGTCAGACAGTTACAGTTCCAAATATATATACATAATCCAGCTATGTTATTAATAATATTTAGCTAAATAGAAAACATGTAGATTTGTACCTGCATTTAAACATACTTTTTTTCTATACCTTTCTGTGTTTGCAACTAATGAGATAGCCTCCTGGCAGCAGACAATACAGATTATCTTAGAAGAATTATTTAACCCTACCTGGCAGAGCCTAGTACACGCCCAACACTTAATTTATTGCTCTATGTGACCAAGAATTTCAAAAAGACCTAGTGATTGGGCTTTTTATAAAACATTACAGGTGGTAAGGTTCCATCTCCTGAAACTGTATCCTCATAGTCTCTCGTCAGTTATAAAGATCCTCAGCTAGTGGGAAAACAGGGAATTCAGTTAGCCATTAACTCACTTATTAAGAATGTTTTCTATCTCTGGCAACAGACAAATACTCGACCCTGCAGAACAATACCAAATGAACCACCGAAGAAGAGGAGTTGCATTAATCTTCAATCACGAGCACTTTTTTTGGCATTTAAGGATGCCAGACAGACGTGGGACTAATGCAGACAAACAGAATCTGACGCACAGGTAAGAAACTTGGTTTCTCCAGAAAAGCTTAAGAAACATAACTTCAGAAATCTACTTCAAAGAAGCAGTCACCTAGATCCTTTGTGGAAGTACAGAACAAAACATGTTGCAGATATAAACACCTATACAGGTTTGGCAAAGATAGCCACAATAAAAAAAGCTTCAAGTCACATTCCTCTAAGTCACTGAAACTGCTAGTGCAAGTCATATGGATTTCAGTGACTCCCAGGCCTCTCTTCTGGAAAAGGTTCAAAACAACTTTAGGTGTTATACCTGTGCTTACAGCTCGCCGAAGTTTAGCTGTTTTATCATAAATAATGCCATTGGGTACTTGTTCTCTTAAAATAAAAGCAACTGGCATACATAATTTAAGAAAAAGATTTTTACTAATACTGATCTGTTTTGATAGTTTGAAAGACCTTGGATTTGAAGTCAGATGCTTTGATGACCTGAAAGCAGAAGATATGCTGGAGAAAATTTATGATGGTAGGAGACTATATATTGATTATGTGTAACCATTTGTAGCAGCAATTCTAGAGACATCTTACTACTACATGTTTTACATGTTCATCCTAAAATCACTTTTGTGCAAGAAGGAATGGAATTTTTTTAACATTCAAGGACTTAAAGGTTAGATTTCAGATTGCTTACCTCAATACAAATGAAGCTTCCATGGAGAGAAGTAATGAAGTTGCCAAGAGCTGAAAAAAGTTACCTGCAGGCAGAAGTTAGTAACATTCTCCCTGTTTAGTAGTAGTAGCCTGAAACCTCAACCACAGTGAATTATTGTACCTTCAGATCTCTGCAGTCTTAAGGCATCTGAAAGTAGAGTCCTTTTGAAAAAAATATCTGATTTGAGATTAGATGATATGATACAAACATTCTATGTTTTTTAAACCTTAAACTTAGTATTAGTCAGCTAAATGCCACTTGGCTATTTCAGCCTCTGCGGAGGACCACAGTGATGCCGACTGCTTTGTCTGTGTGATCCTGAGCCACGGAGAGGATGATTTTGTTTACGCATACGATGCCCAAATCAAAATTGAAACAATCACCAGCATGTTCAGAGGAGACAATTGCCAGACTCTGGTAGGAAAGCCTAAAATATTTATCATTCAGGTAAGATGTCTGTTTCTGAATTCAGCACAGAGAATACTGGCCTGTATCATCACCTTTTATGTAGAAGTTTTCCTGGAAAAAAATCTTTCCAAAGGGAAAGTTTTTATATCTTTAAGGTAGAAGGGGATGGAAAACTGTTCCTTAAGGCGTTTATTTTTTTTGCTTTAACTTTCTGGTACACTCTAGCAGCATTTAGTATGATATAATTATACACAGAGCAACTAGAATCTCACCCGTGTCAGACACATTGTCAGTATACGATTTAATGGTAGGGAAGACGGTAGGAAGATGTTATTGTCCGTTTTTAGAGAAAGTGTGAATGGTCTCAGCTTAGTTTCTGCTTTTCACAACTTACACTGCTTAGGTTACACTTTAGAAGGCCATCAAACTTCCTCACTTTCTCCGTTTCCTTCCCCAAAAGCCCCTTTACTTGACACTTAAAACAGTGTTTGTTGTTGTTGCTGGGTTTTGGTTCTTTTGCTGCCACCTATACTTAGCATCTCTGTAGCATTTACAGAATCACTAGGGGCCTCATTTGCTCAGAAATTCTTCTTGTGCTCAGTGGTCAAATAAAGCCCACATGTAACCTCCTTTTTCACTTTGTGGTTCATACGATCATAGGATAATTCAGGCTAAAATGGACTTCTGGAGGTTTCTAGTCCAGATCCTGCTCAGAGCAGTGTCAGCTGTGATGTCAGACTTGAGCTTTATCCAGGTTTCATTTGGCCAACTCAGATGAGAACCTGGCCTTCTTCACATTGTACAATTGCTACAATTTGTTGTAATTTATATAGCTAGGATTGTGCCTGAACGCAGCCATCTTCAAAGAAAAAAATAAAAAGAAAAAAAGAAAACAAGCCCCACACCTTTATGAATTACCATTTTCAAATGAAAGCTGACTTATGCACTACAACACTACAAAAATAAGCAGTAATCCATCTTTTGTTATGACTCATTCAGCTTTGAAATTTTCTTAAATCAGGTGTCCAAAGATGGAAACATTTACATTTTTCAATAATGTATACATATATTCAGAAATATTTATCGTATCACCAAGAAGCAAATTGACTTAGTTTGGTTCATAAGCTAACTTCACTTACCGCACAAAATGATCATTTAGAATTTGCCATTGGAATTCACAGAGGACACAGTGGTGAAGTTCTGTCCTTACTGCTAATGAAAGAGAAGATTTTCAAGTTTCTCTCTTAGTGACATCTGTTAAGTAACACTTGTTACCTGCTTTCTAGCTTTAGGTATGTTCTTGCCTTCTTATCCTCCATGTATAGCCTTCCTGCAACACTGGCCTTTCCAGCCTGTTACTGATTTCTCACAAAAACAACAAAAAAAACACAACTCCTTCAACTGTTAAAACATTTGCCTGTAGAAGTTTAATAACATATAGTGATGGTTGTGCTTCATCATCTCAGAGTTTTCTCTGGAGTTTAGTATGATGACTGACGGAGAAGTAAATGGGGCTTTGTAGACTCACCTTCACAGTAACGTGGCACACTTTTCTCTCTGCTAGGCATGTCGAGGTGATAAACACGATGATGCAGTTACTTTCCGTGATTTAGTAGACAGCAAAGAGGATGAACCCGAAACTGAAGTGGATGCATCAGGTGTCGACACTCTGCCAGCTGGTGCAGACTTTCTCATGTGCTACTCTGTGGCACAAGGTAAAGTTCAAGTATTTTACATACTTGTTTCTGATCTTTCCCTGTAACAGGCTTCTTCATTTTGCAGTCTAAACAAGCAGCACAGTTCCACATACTGTCTTGCGTGTCTGATTCCAAACCATGTTTGCTCTAGGAAAGAGTTGCACACATTAAGAAAAAAAAAAAAAGTAAAAATAAACCTTCAAAGCTTCAGAAATGTTCTTTTCACAGCCTTGTTGCGGTGCTGTCTCCTCACAGCAAGCACTATCCTCTTTTCCAGGACAGTAGTATTCTGCCGTGTTTAAATTTCCCTGTACTATATTGCTGTCTGCCCTGGTACAGAATGCATCTTGACTCTGTTCCCATCTGCTCCTCTTGTAACTTGCAGGAATAAGCCTGTAGCTAGTGAGCTGTCATCGTCCCAGTCAGTACTCCTTTTGACTGAACAAGAGATCTAAGGGAGTTCAAAGCCATTTCATTTGTACAATTGCCTTGAAAATTATGTAATTGACAAAATAGGATTTATACCCATTAATACCACTGACTGCACTTATGGAAGAAGCTAGCAAGCAATAACTCTCATGAATATTCTTCAAGTGGAATGACTATTCTTTTAGCTGAATATAATTTTATGTTCCTATTCTACCACAGGGTACTATTCTCACCGTGACACCGTGTTTGGCTCCTGGTACGTTCAAGATTTGTGTGAAGCGCTTAAAAGGCACGGCTCTTCCTTGGAGATCTCAGAACTTCTCACTGTTGTTAACAGGGCAGTGTCTCACCGCACTGTAGAGAGGTGTAAGGATAGCAGTTTAATGGGAAAGAAACAGATTCCTTGTTTTGCCTCAATGTTAACTAAAAAGCTGTATTTTCTTCCCAAATCTAACAGTTAAAATTACTGGTTAATGGTCACTGCAGAAAATGGAAGAAATGGGATCTTAAATCAAGGAAACTAACACTGTATCTTCTGCAGTTTATGTTTTTTTCAAATTTTGAAAATTACAAGATTATTTGCAAAAACACTAGGATTAAACTTTAGATTTTTATATATTCTACAAAAATCTTGAAGTGATTTTAAACTGCTGGTACAGATCTATTAATCTCAGGCAATTTGGGAAATGCTGACTGGTGCAAGACCAATAGAGGTGCTCAGATTTTATTAAACTTGTTCAAAGATTTTTCTTGACTCTAATCTAATTATGGTGCATTTTATTTCCAAAACCTTTTAAATGCTGCATTAGATTAGCTTTTCTTGCTCCAGGAGCTTCCCCAGTTTACAGGAGATACAGACTTTTGTAGGGCATTTTTTACGAATACCTAGACACTCTTTGTTTTGATACATTCTAAACCTGTGTGTCCACCTTTAAATTTCTGTAATTTATTGAGCTTTTCAGCCACAACTTTTCTATATTTCTCCAAGAGGACAAATATACTAGTTGAGTACCACTGCTGTATTGAAACAAGCCCTGTAAGAAATGGCTTCTTTTTGCTTGCACTTCATTTACATTCAACGTGTAATGAAGCTTGCTGGTGCTTTGTGCTGTTGGGATTAACACAAGCCCTGGCAAACCAAGACTACATAAAGCTTGCTTTTCACATTAACTTGAACATATTTTGGCTTCAACTACATTCCTTGTCAGGAGTAAGTTAGCAGCTAAAGCAAATCACTTTCAGTATCACAACTCCCCTGGACATCTCTAGGATTACTCTCCAAAATACGGCACATGCAGACATTACACTTGCTGTTGGATTGGCCTCTCTTTTTCCTTGACCCCAGACAAGTTCATTTACACACTGGTCACCACAGGATGTTTCCAGTTATTACTGTAGAAGCATACTGATGCTTCTTAGATCATGCTCAACAGAAGCAAATACTTTTTTATTAGTTAATACACATATCAGTTTTACATTATTGATGAATATGCTTAGCTCTGGGGCATGATGGAGAGAACTCAAGTAGAGAATAATATCATAATCCATATTTCCTGAGTATAAAATCATTGATTAACTTGGTCTGCTTCACTTAAATCCTTCCATATATCATGCTCTAAGTCAGAGGTGTTAAATCTCATTATGGTTTCATTTATGCTTTGTATGAATCATGTATCTTTTGACTGTTTCGATAATCTTTTTCAATAAAATTAAAGCATAAAGCAAATTTTATAGTAAATGAGTTTGATATTTCTTAGCTTTCTGACAATATTTACTCAAAAAAGCTTAGAAGACCATATTTCAGATTCAAGTCTAGCCCACCAGTGGTGTTATGCCAATAAGAATGAGAGCACAGAGATGGGGAAAAGGAATTCACCACTTTGTAAGAAATTTTCTCAACTACAGCTATGCTATAGCAAATGGTCCTTAAAAGACGGCCCTCATTCTCAAATGTTCACTTAGTTTCAGCAGCTTCTTCATATATTAAAACAAACAGACAAAAAAAAAAAAATCAAGTGATCAAATAATTTGCATATGTATTTACTGTAATTTTCAAAACTACAGTGGTCAAAAAAACAATTTTCAAGAGTAATACATGCTCATATCATTTTTGAAAGGACAAAACAGTTATTTCTAGAAAAAAATAAAAATCAATCCTTGTCATTGATTTGCTGGATTGGAAGCCTCAGCTGTAGTGGTTGGCGCAGACGCCTCAGCGACTCTTCAGCCTGTCAGCACAAAAGAAGAGTAAGATAGTTTTAGGCCATTTGGCTAGTTTCCAGACAGCAGAGTGTGTCCTATTGTCCCCACCCTACAGAAATTACTGGATTCATACTCACAGACCAGTGAAAAAGCAACAAACTACAACTTTTCGCTGTATGTGATTTACCAAATTACACCTTAAGCAATAGTCTTGAACCAAAATTAATGGGAGTTTCAATTTTAAGGCGACATTAAACACGCAGTTGGACACATAGTGGGGAGGGAGGACAGGGGAATGAGAATTGGAGGCGGAGCGGGTGGAGATTTGCCTTCCTCCTCCCCTCTCTGCCAAGGGCCACACCATTTCTCCCAGGCTCGCCCAGCAGCTGTACAGAACACGGGAGACTGCACAGGAGCCCAAGCATCCAGCCCCAAGCACTAGCATTAAGCTGTCAAAAGCCAAACTCTGCAAAACAGTCTCCTTCCAAGGTAGGGAGACTGTATTACCACAGCAATGCAGCAAACGTGCTCTTTTTGAAAGGAGCACAGCTATTCTATTAAAAGAACTGAAGATTAAGCAAGCAAAACTATTGAAGATATTTAAATACGCAAAAAATAGACATCTAGGACTGACAATCTGACTTATTTTTTTCAATGAAATTCATGAAGGTTTCTTTCTGACGATCTGCTAACGCAGTGTGTATGTCAGTGACAAACATACCATATGGTTATTTAAGCACCTCAAATTGTCTGGTAAGTAAAAAAAACTGTTCTGCATATAAGTAACAAACCTTAAAGTCAAACTTCAGTTAACTTAAGAGTTTACTGAGAAGTCATAGCTTAGGGGCTATCTCATTCTTTAAGGGCTTGGTGTAAATACCTCTGCTAGGTCATCTTTTAGCTTGTTGTATTGTTGCACGTTGAACCGCTGGCTTTTGGATTTCCGATAGAAGTAGTGGAGGAACTGTCTGTCTTTAGCATGTGGGTAAACGTAGTCCTGGTAGAGAAAGCAGGGAACATTCTTGAGGTTAGCAAGAAAAATGGGCAGATGCCAGAAGATTATGCGTATAAAAGTTTTCAGTGGAAACCGCCTGTTTCAGGAGCTAATCTAGTTTAACGGATACTTGGAGAATATACTCAGTCTAAAGGAATTTTCATGATAAAGGCACATCTTGATTTTCATGACTGGAGCCATCTGAATGAATGGAAGTGACTTTCTAAGGAGAAAGTTCAACTGCTATTTCTCAGAGATATATTTAAAAGTGTTCAATAGGTGCACTATTGACTGTTCAAAAAAGCCACACAGTGATCTCTGTTTTATACAAACAGTAGGAATGCCTTAGCCCTTCTTAAAAATCAGTGAGGAGTAAAACTTGCATTCAGAGCTGGCTGTTCATAACCATGTCACCTCTTTTTACTAAATGAATCTGACATCTCATGAGTTTTGTAACTGGCATTACGAAAGCTAGGGTTGGTTATTCTTCTGTCCCAACAAAAAAAACCTTGGCATTTCTCAAAGTTCACCATGAAGGCGTCCATTTTGTGACTACAGGGTACACCCAATACAGGGAAAATTCTCTAAGCAATACATGATTTCAGAAATAGTCTGCATTCTGCCGTTCAGTGAGAATCTGCTTTTTATGTTACTCAGCATTTTTTTTTTTCTTACCACCACCCAACTCCCCCCATATTTCAGCTGTCATAGATTTGCCTCCATTCATTCAAAGTGAAGGAAAAGTATTCAGGCTATGGAGAAGCAGCACAAAAAAGGTAGATGTATTTCAATGACGCAATTGCCAGATTTCCTGCAAGCTTGCCCCTGTGAACTGTTTGTATGTGAATTCCAGCAAATGAAAGAAGTGATTTGCTTCCTGATCTGCTCCTAAAGCAGCACTCACGAACCTTCACAGCACTACTAGTTGCTCTCCCTTTACAGCAATGGGCAAGGTGCTAATTATATTTCAAAGTGACCTGGAAGAAGTTAAAATAAAAGGGCACATTTCACTCACCAGTTTTGATTCACCAGGTTACAAAATCTTACAGACAGCAGTTCTGCTCAGCAGCTGGTCTGCAGTTCCCGTATAATAGCACCTGGCTTGATTTCACGCAGTGAACAGCCATGTTAGAAAACAACCAAGCGTCCCTCTGATGGCAAGGCTACCGATTTACTTTTACCATAGCCCGAGCACTGTGATTTTCATAGTTTATCTTTTACAGTATTCCAGACGTACACAGAAGGAGGACTCACCTGTTTAGTAAGAACAAAGTAGGCATAAAAAGCCATGGCACTCCCGTAAGTGATGAAGTAGGTGACTGGCTCCATGATATCCCAGGAATAGACCCACCACGTCAGCCACGCCAACGCTCCCCCTTGTGTCGACATCAGAGCTAAGCCCACCCAGAGAAGCCTGGAGGTCTTTGCATCTGCACTGTCTGCGATTCTGTCTTTCATCTAAGGAAAAGAAACACAGAAACCTGTTTAGCCAGAATATGACTGCAACTCATAAGCAGCTTTTCAGCTATGTTCTCTGCTGCTGGGCCAAATCCTTTTGTCACGGCTTTCCTCTTACCTAACCACCCAGCCAAGAGAAGATGACTGAAGTCCAAAGGCAACAGGTGAGTCCTGTTGTGCCCCAGGAGATATTGCTGTTAATCTCACCTTTCCACTATTAGAGATTTACATCTCCTGGATTTCCTTTTATTATTCAAGGCATTTCTGGTTAATGTTTTCTAAGCCTGGTCCTCACATAGCAGGTCTGAAGCCAACAGTAGAAGAAAAAGTTGTTGAGCCTGTTTGGCTCTTTCCAGCTTTTTCCCCTCATGCTGAGTTAGCATAACCTTTCCAAAAACATATTTCATACCTTCCTTTCTTGCATTATGGCAAACTGCAGCCCAAACAATTTGGCTGCTCTGGTGATCACAGAAAACCCTAGCCAAAGCTACAGATGATTTCTACCTCTTTTTTTTTTTTTTTTAAACCCCTTCTGTAAAGGGTATTCAGAACTGATGCAGCAAAAGGTGACTAAGTAGACTCTTACTCCTAACACTTGCCACAAAAAGGCTTGTTTATTATGGTTTTGTCTAGTTCTCTGGTTTCTACCTGAGGGATGTGCACAGCAGGAAGGAGATGAATTGAGCTGAAAATAATCATATATTTGAACAGACTCTCATTTACCTGACAAATAAGGGAAACACACCCTAGCCATTCGCACTCATCTTTTCCTATGACAAAAGTCATTATTGCTGAAAAGAAACACTTTTGTGATTTACAATAAAAATCATCCCCCTTTCCAACCTGTTCAAGAGGCAGCAGTTGTTCTTTCAAATATTCCAGTTTCTGTAGTAATTCTCTCTCTTTCCTGACCTGGTGATCTTCTATGTGTATAGCCACAAACAGTCTGTGAACCAAGGATTTGATATCTTCCATTTCAGTAGCATGCTCACTGCTCAGCGTACCTAAGGTGAAAATGTTTGTCATATAAAAGACTTCAAAAGCTTACCCTCTTCATTCTCCTCTCCCACTCCTCAAAAATACAGAAACATCAGATGGGACAAAAGCAAAGAATGATTCCTTTCTCCAGACAGGTTTCTGTTCCCTGAACCTTTTGGATGCCTTTCACTAGATAAAATGAGATAATTGGCTCATTAAGTGTTCATGTTGTTCATAAGTTGTTCAAAGGGTTCATACCTTTTTTAGGAGATGACACACTGTATGTTTTGCTGTTGATAACGAGTTTAAAATCATTCATCAGTAAGACTTCCATCAAGGTTGCATCAGAGACTTTGCTACCGTCTGCAGAAGAAAAATTTCAGTTAGAAATCATTTTAATCATAAAAAATCTTAAAGATGGCTTAAAAATTAGCTACTTGAGAGCTAGACTCTCCAGTACAAGCGAGCCAAGTAATCACAGAGGTGTTAGCAGAAAAAGCTCTGGAGACTCCTCTTCTGCTCTTTTATGTAAAACTTGACAGGAATGCTATTTAGAGGAGTGTTATCCCATCAGAAACATAGAGAACAGAGAAGACAAATAGTCACATCTATTTTCAGTAAGTTAGAAATGGAAGTGAGGGGGCAACTGTGACATTCAGTGAGAAAAGCTTTTTTTTTTTTTTTTTTTTGTATTTGTTTCTCTTCTCATTCCTCTTCTACCAATTTTCTTTGCAAACAGCCCTTTCTCTCAAAAGGCAGTATTCCTGTCTGCCTAGGGCTTACAGTGGATCTGCCTTTGGTAGATGGAACCCAATTTTAATAAATTAATTGGCCATTTTCCAATTGTATGGACATACTACAAGCCCTTCCCAAGGCATTCTCAGCACTGCAGACCTTGCAAGATTAGTACTCTGGCAGCACTTCTGATCTCTCTATCAGGGAAAAAAAACGTGCATCCAAATGAGAAGTGGATTCTTCCTATCAGGCATTCAAAACACTAGGACAAATATGTCTAAAAACTCTGTTGAGGATTCAGCCAGCCCAAGGAGCACAGTGCTCAGAGCGCTGCTGCTGGACGTACGACACACCTGTGGTGCGAGGGCTCCAAAGCCAGGCCTGCTATGGAGCAGCCAACCTTTTTAACATTCCTTTCCTATACATAAAAAGAGCACCTTCCCCTGTGCCTATGGCGGGGTGCACAGGAGGTGGGAAACACAAGCTTTACTCCTGACACAAATAATGATCAGGCTATGCACCTTAATGAAGGTTTCTGTATGCAAACATTTAATAAAGCGCTACTGCCCCAGCTCTTCCATCTGTCTCCACGTGCCCACTATAGAAAGGCACTGCTGAAAAACCCACATCTGCAATTATTTATTCACTGAATCTCTGCTGTCTGGTCCCATCTGCTGGGATTTAGATTACCAAACTCCACAAGCAAATGCACCAGCTGGCTCAATGACCCACTCTGTGGGTAGTAAGGCAAATCTGGAACTGTCACATTCAACACAGAATTTAAATGTGCCCACTCACTCTTATTGATTTATTCTTACACATTAATAGGACATCAAAACTAATTTGCATGTAAATTAAGGTGACATTTATCAATTAACATTAAGGCAAAAAATGCTTTTCAAAGGAAGTGCCCAACAGGCTCTTAGTTCTGCATCTGGTACAAGACAGATTTATTAACCCGTCCAACCTTTCATTCACTGAAAAACTGAGAAGTGTTTAGTTTGTTTTTTTGTTGTTGTTTTTCGGGTTTTGTTTTAGTATAAAATTCCATCAACACTTTCAGCAAGAAGATACTTTCTCTCTTATATCTAAACATAGGTGTTGAAATGTGCACAATGTCTACAGAAATTTTCCAGGGCTAGGATGATATCTGCAGAAAATGCAAGTGAGTATCAAATATGCTTCTGTGCCTTCCATTAAAGTCGGGTTTAACTTAATGACCAAATGAACGAAAAAAATGACGACTGTCAAGCTGTTTTCAGTTACTTTCAAAGTCCCTTGAGGCAGGAGCAAAGGAAACATTATGAATGTACCCAGCTAAGAACCTCCCAACCAACCTTCCTTTACTCCCTTTTCCTTCTGTCTACGTATTATCTGATGAAAAAAGCCTGGCTGCTTGCTGAGTGGCTACTCACTTTAAATATGATCACAGAGGACCAGGAAAGAAAGATGTCTGAGAAACCTGAAAAGATGTATTTAAAAACAGCATGACAAAGAGAAACTACTTTAAAATAATAGAAGAAGCTATTTGGATTTAAGAAAGGTTATATTAGTATGTCCAACTCTGCTTTTGAAATAAGCCTTTCCAAGAGGACTCCAATACTCATATCTGGAAAATAAATAAAGCCCAGAACCATTCAAAGGAAAAACACAACAGAAATTCAAAGTACCTCTTGCGAAGACTTCTGCCTTCTCAATTCCTTTATCTTCTCTCTGTACATCCTGCAGAAATGCTCCAACTGTTACTACCATTGGCTTGATAGTAAACTGACAGCGCTCTCCTCTTGTGGGCAAAGTAAGAGTTACCACAGGAAGACCATATCTGTAATTAACAGTCACTTCTGGGAGGAGGGAAAAAGAAAGCATGGTGAGTAAAAAAGCCATGCTGTAAACTGTAGATAAACTTAGTTGTTTTTAAAACACATGGTAAGTAAAGAAAAAACACATAGTACATTCTGGATGAATGAATGCAGTACTTCCATTTCTAGGACACTGTGCAACAAGCAACTAATTTAGTGTCACTCTACCCCCATAAAATAAGTATGTGCCCTCCTGGTTTTATTCAGAGAGCAACACAGAGCGAGGGTGGA
>VZSV01000153.1:383653-403695 GCA_013398735.1 Nothocercus julius
CTCAGCAATTTAACCTGCTCAGATGAGCCAATTGACTCTAGCTGTCTAACCTCAAAAATGCCTTCCCTCTGCAGGCATCTGCAGATTACAAGAAACTATTCAGATTGAAAATCTATTTTTTTTTTTTTTAATTCTAGAACATTTTTTCCCACTTTTGAAACAATTCTGAAACAATTCTTTTAACTTTTGAAAGAACAAAATAAACAAACAACATGCTCCCTTTCACAAACTTCCTTTTTTTTTTTCCTTTAAAAAAAAGAACATACAGTGGTGTCATTTGAGCACTGTAAGGAAGTAAGATAGAGAAGATAGTTTCCAATGACTTCCAGCTTATTGGAAAAGCTCAGACATGTTATTGCACCTCAGTTCCTCATATCTATATAAAAAAATAGGGATAATGACAGCTACCCTAACTTTCCATGGGTGGAACAAATTATTGCAGATGAAAAAGAATCAACTCCAGGAAACACCCAGAGTTACCCACCAGTTACTGCTCCATTCATGAGCCAAGCAAGGGGGGAACCAGGTCATCTGCACATTTTGTGAGTAACTATATTTTGTTCTAGATCTGGAGGATACTTAAATATCAGTGGGCTATGTCTTACACCACCATTCCAAATATGTGATATCACTACATCCACGGTTACTTTGGTATTCCCACTTACTTGCCACTCTCTACAAATTAAAGACAAGTACATTTTAGTCAGTGTTACTGATCAATATGCTGGTTTTTTTTCCAGCTCTAAGATTTAACAGATCATTGAATCTTTCACAGTGCAGAGAGACTTTATGTATCACAAGGAGAATGACAACTTTTCATGTGAATTTTATGGGAAGAAATGCCTCCAAGAAGGAAAGTTAGAGATGATACACTAACCACAATATCAAAGGCTTTCATATAGCAAAAATGTAATCAATGCTTAATGATTCCCAGCAATCAGAGCAAACTGAACATTTTCTTTTCCTCTTGGTCAAGCTAGTCTGCCATTGCTCATCTCCATTATATTATGCACAATTACCTATTTCCTTGCAAAACTGCACAGCAGCCAGAAGCCAGCCGTTGCCAAAGAAGGAGTAGCTGTATTCCTTTCCTTTCCATTTTGAAATCCTAGGCTGTCAGCCCCAGGCAATTTGCAGGCAATTTGTAAAAAGCTGCTAACATAATTAAAAAAAAAAAATTGCTCACTTTTGTATCATAAATAATGTCCTAGAGGTAAGAGCAGAGAATTCACATGCAGGTATAATTTTTTCTGTGAAAGACATATACTGCTTTTGAGGCAGTTTGACACTGTTTTTCAAGGAAAAGGAAGCAACACGAAATAAGTGCCACCTTTAAAAGACTAAAGCAGTAAATCAAAGAACATCTATTGGCCAGAGCTGCACATTAACTGGCAAAGGTTAATGATAGGACACATGTTCTGCCTAGATCCAAGACATGCAGCCCAAGCCCTGAGCTATGGAAAAACAGTGTCGGAGGCACCATCATGACCTCCAGCTGCCTCTTTGGTGGATATACCCTGCCATTCCTTGGCCTAAATTAGAAAGCCCTGCAAACCAAGTGGATTTTTGCCAGTCAACTCCTTGGTTCATTTCAAAATTCTGTTCTGCTAAGAAACAATACTATTTTGGATTGATCCAACCTGATCTATTTCTGTTCTGCTGTCAATCAGGTAACACTTGTAGAACCCTAACATTTGTATTCTAGCCTTGATCTCTGGCATAGCATCCTAAACCTAATGGCAAGGAGGAAATCCTATTTTCTGATTCAGGGCCACAAACAGCAAGACAGACAGCACTGCCATCCAAGGGGCTCCATGCAGCTTGCTATCCTCACCAGTGAGAAACCAAAGCTGACTCCTAAGCAAGAAACCCCACGTTTCTTCACTATTTGTTATTATTACTCTTAACTACTGGACTTCCAATGGCTTTGCATGGGAGTTTATTAGGTGAGAACAGTAACTAGTATTATCAGGAACAGACCTGTAAGCAAGCTACGAGTTACGAGTCTGGGCACTTACTTTTAACAGCTGAAGCCTTATTCTGGTAGTAGTGGTAGGAATTATTCCCTCACTCACCCTCCCAGGTTTCCAAGATATTCTTCCAGGGTCCAGAATAGTGGCAACAATTTCAAATGGTCCTTGCTTTCCTAACACTTCCTATTACTCACTATGTTTGCCATGTACTGAACTAAAGAGGGATATGTTCATTTTTTTATAAGACTGTACATTATACATTGTTTTTGTTAAACTCCCTTGGCAATCCCTGGGCATCCAATGCCCAGCTCTCAAAAACTAGCAGAATATTTACTCAGACCAGCAAAGAATACACACACAGACATTGAGACTTCTTTCATGGAACTCTCCAAAGGCTATAATAGTCTTAAGATAGCTTTTTCTTTCAAGGATGTCTCTCATACTCGCGGAGACGTGCTGAACAGCTGCAAGAGGAGAGAGATATCACATACTCCAGCACCTAGCAAATCCAACTGGCCAACGCTGTCAACATAGTAACAAATACATTTACAGGAGGAAGAAAATAAATAATCTAAACACGGAATTACAAAGATTCAAGTTTGCCATCTGTTCTGTTTCTCCAATATGCTGCTGCACTAGCTAAATAGATGGTCCTCACTGCCTATGAGGTTCTTAAAAAACAACAACAACAAAAAAAAAAACCTCCTCACCTCTGCCTTGTGAGGTTTTCTTCATTTCATAATATAAAGAATAATTTTAACTTCATGAGAAGATAGGGTACAGTCCATGACTTTAAATGCCCAGAATTGCCTCTGTGAGACAGAAGTTAGTCTGCGAAACGCGCACCCACACTGAAACATCACTCTTCTCTCGCCCCAGGCCAGGACACACAGAGCTGAATCCTCTCAAGTGGTGCTGAAATCAGGTATTTGTAGTCCAGGCATGTCCTCAGAGTAACATGGTTCCCTGCTAGCTCAATCATTGGCCTCGTCCTTTTGGCTGAAAGGCAATTTCTTACTGCAGTAAATGCATCACAAAATTATTAATTTTCCATTTGACATGTACTCATTTGGCTTTCACCTCATATTCCCTACTGCCAACATCAGAGATTTCAGGCATTTATTCTTGATAGATGCACTGCACTTAAGGATTAATGTTACTTAAGTTATAGTTGATGCAGTATTTTCAATCCAAACTGGAATTGTTATTAAAAAAAAAATAGCCACTATGTTAAATTATAAAGGAATCTTTGTTGGGGGCACTGCTGCATGTGGTTGATATTGCTGTAACTGATGAAGCTAACTTTAGGTGCTCACTAACCTGTTGAATACAACAGTTTCACCTTCTTCTTAGTTAGATATGGAACGCAAATGATATCAAAATGGCTTCACTGCCAACTTCACTGCCACCCAGCTACAAAACCAAACCAAGTAGCAAATCAACAGACCTCTGAATGGAGAAATAATCAATGTCTTAAAAGGAGAATGATAAAAACAGTAGAGATTTGCTGCAGTGGTAACTCTGTTGTGTTTGAGATTCTTTGAAAGCAGTGACTTCTGTCTGAAGCACTGATGTGTAGAGCAATGTGCAGACAGGAGCTGTTTAACACAACTCTGGCTCAGCAGCTCAGCTAAGGAGGGACTATGATGCCCAAAGAGCTCTTACACGTCTGGCAAAAAGGCCACCCCGTGACAAGGAAGGCAACAGTCAGCACCACTTGTTTGCAGCTTGTACTTGAGGCTCTGCTTTATCTTGCTCTGCCCCAAATCTCTCTACACACACCCTGCAAAAGACACTCCCAATGAGAACAACTTTGTGTAGGTCACCAGCTGATTAGGTAGTAGCTCCCACGGAGCCATTTAGGTCAAACAGCAAAATGGCCAAAATCAGGATTTGCAGACTCAGGTTTAGATGGCTAGGAGAAGCATTAATACAGAACCTGAAGCAACACGCCTAAACACTCAAGCTGATCATATCCCCTCAGCCCATCTGCATGCAACAAGGAACGCTGTCTGTGTCCTCCTTTCTCTCCTGACACATGGGGTTGAGCAGGGAAGAGTGCTGAGCTTTTTCCCCTACCGTTGCTGTCCCTTGCTTCTCTCATCCTTACAGTTTTCCTTTGAAACTACAAAGGAGAACAGCAGGGAAAGAGCAGGGAAGGGAAATGAAACCTACTGCAATATGATGAGAAAAGCCCTCAGCAGCTGTTTTTGAGGTGGATGCACAGTGGCAGACGAAGTTACAAGCTGTTCTTCCTTCCTGCAGAAAAGGGTGACAGTCTGTCTACAGCTTTGGCATATCTCCATTAGTTACCCTCCTTTGAGTTTGCATTTGCTCTCTCATAATATTGACTCACTTGGGTCACAGGTGTGATCATTTCCACATCACATTCCTCCTATCCTAAGAAAATGAAAGGAAAACCTTCCTCCATATACCTCATTCAAGCAGGACAGTACAACAGTATCATTTCCTGAAAAGATGACTCACGCTCAAGAACTCAGAAGGGAAAAAGCTGACCTCAGTGGTTGAGTTTCTACTTTTAGGTACACACTCTACTGTTAGCAAAACAGTCTCTTTTGAAAACTTTAGAATAATAACCTTCAACCACCTTCCTTCCAGGTAAGCTGTATAACTTAACACACAGCTGTGTATTTTGTTTAAATACATTCCATTTCTTGCTTTACAAGAACGAACAGTCAAAATTCCACTAAAAACAATAAGCAGATAATTTCTGAAGCTGAACACTTAAGCCTGGAAGTCGAGTATCTTTGATAGCTATTTCTATATCATTATAATGCAGGTTGTTTGATAGCGTCACTGACTTGAAATCTGTTAATGCTCTACTGATGATAAAAGAGGACGAATTGCCAACAATACCCAGCAGCTTCTAGTATGAAGATTCAGCTGGGCTCCAATAAACAGTAACATGTGTGTATGAGTCACAGGACTAAAAAAATCTGGATTTTTTTTACTGTGTAATACACTGGCATTTAAAAAATTATTTTTAACTACCTGATTAAACTAACAACATGTTCCATAATTTTATCTTTTCAAGAGACAGCTGCATTTCAACAATAACAGCTCAAGTTTAGGAAGGAACAGGAGCTGTTTGAAAACTAAACTGGCAATGACAAAGATTTCTGAACTGCTGGATTCCTAGGTCTCCATGGGATGCAACCTCTTTATGCCACATCCGTAGCTTTTCTCTGTTACTGAGTAGCTCCCACGATGGAAAAAAACACCTTTCAGCTCCACTAGAGCTGCTATCAGAGAGGAAGCTCTTCTGATAACATAACTGCACTTTCAGGTCATGACACGCAGGAGCTGACTGCCACCAGCTGAGAAAGAAGATTCCTTGAGACAGCCTTTCACTTCAAGGTCCTGCCCATGCATGGCAATTCCAGCTAGCATCCTTGAAAGGAAACAGAACCATCACCCTTTAGTTATTCCAGGCTTTCCTTTACAAGTGCTAAGTTCTCAGGCACAGATACTGAAGGGCACCTCATTCCTGTAAGAACAAGGGTACTCCCAGACCCAAGAGATGGGAAATACTCCTGTTCCTTCATTTCAGGCTTAGCTAAAAAGCCCTGTTCACTTCCTACAAAATGCCCAGGATGGCACATTATGTGCCTATCAAGCTGCCAATCTCCTCTCAGCTTTTATAGTTTATATAACTATATAAGTATTTCCATGAGTTATTTCACAGAACTCAAAATACAGTTCTCCTCTGCCTGCAGTAGCTTGTCATTTGTCAAGTCTCCTCCTTGAGGAAAGAAAATACAAGTATGTTTCATACAAATGTGTTTAAGTGTTTTTTTTTTGTTTGTTTGTTTGTTTTTTGTTTTTATTATGAACTATGGCGGTTTGATGTCTTTGTAAAACTGTATTTCTGCTTTGTCTCACAACTGTCATTGCAATGATTATATCCATTAAAGATATCACCTTGGTCAAGATCCATTTCCATACCCGTCAGCTATTTTGCTAAGCATGGAAAATATCTGCAAGATGAATTCAGTAGTCCAGCACAAAGAGGCTGTACAGTAGCCAGCTCTTCTTTGAACGACTTACAAGCACTCTGGTTCATTTAAGATACACTTCTGTCAGGCTTGTGTACTTCAGTGACTGGGAGCAGCAGTGCGATAGCAGCAGAACCCACAGCTGACCAGTCCTCAAAGGCTGCTCTCAAGGGAAGAGAAGCAGAGACCTAAGAATGAGTCCTCAGCAAAGGAAGAACGCAAAGAGGAGCTTTTACATCTTGATTCAGCCTGACTGTCAGATGGCGAGGTAAGTTTGACAGTCTCTCCTTCCTCAGCCTGATGCTCATAGATGAGAACAGTTCAGGAAAACTGGGAGGTCCATAAGCTCACATTTGTCTGTGGGCATCTGAGACAGCCTAGTTAACCCTGTTGTATTGTCTGTCCTTCACACTATATTTAAATAACTCGGATAGCAATCAGTCACAGAATGGAAAAAGATTCTCTCTATATAGAAGATCTAATCACTTTGCCAGGACAGGATTTTTCCTACTGCATATTTATTCAATTTCTGTGTAGTATTGCTCCATGTATATCAAGTCATGGGTTCCTGTCCTCTCCCTTAGCTACTTAATAGCTTAGAATGTTTCACTCCGAGGAAGATCCACACAGGGGATATTAAACTGAACATTTTCACATCTTCATTTCAACCTTATCCTTGGATATTCACACAGCTCTTCTCTATTATTTGTGCTTATACCTCCCACATGCCTGTGGATTTATGGTCCCCTGGGGTCACTGCTTAAGCAAGTTAGCACATTTAATTCTTAAACCTTTCCTCATAAATGAATTTTTACAGCTTCTAACCATTTAGACTATTTCTGTGTTCCCTCCAATGATCAGTATATTTATGGTAATAGGAAGCCTGAGGCCAAATACAGAATTTCAGGCACTGTCATACCAGCAGATGCTCTTTTTCTCTTGTGTCTTGAAACAATTCCTCTCACACATGCAAGCCAAATTCACACTGGTCTTTCTTACTGCCCTCACATATTCATGTATTTCCACATCACCAAAACCTTTTTCTAGAAGTGCCATTATTCAGTGGGTTTCCTCCTGCTGATACAGCAACACTATTACATTAAAAAAGCAGGGCAAAGATACTACATCTGCTCTTTCCATTTCCTTTACCAAGATTCTGCAAGAAAACAGCAATTGTTAGGATAGTGCCTAGCAACATGGAACAAGATGTCAAGTACTTATGTTTTATTACAGAGGAAATTACAAAAATTACTGTATGTTCATTCCCTTAAACTCTGTTAGCTTTAGGTTGCTCTTCAGGAGTGTCTTCAGACGCTCTTCAGGAGTGTCTTCACACACTCTTCAGATTGTCTCTCAAAATACATACACCATTATTTCACTGGGACACAGCAGAATTTAGAATTCTTTCTCTATTAGATCACACTATTTTGTTCAGCATCAGTAAGACAGCAACGCCCAGAAAGAAATATACTGACCATTTCAAAAGAACTTCACAATGATTCTTACAAATGCAAAACACAGGAGGTAGCAGGGTCTTCGCATTAGGAAGTAAATGCCTCTCTACTAAGAAGCATCAAGTGCAAGGTGCTATTACTTAAGGAGCTTGTTTCCCTACAGATAGGGCAGGCTTGCTGTACTGAACCCTGTAAACTACTACATTCATGTCCACTTTAACCAGTATCTCACCTGGCCCGGCACCCTCCCTCTACTAACAAGAGTGAACTCCAAGGCAGACTACTCATGCTTGCTACAAAAAATTCTACCGCTCAAGCAGAAACTTTGTTTTGTTTCCCAAAGGCTTTCCCAACTATTCAATAAACTCCTTTTTTTTTTTTTAATGCATTTTAGGGACTCAAACATTAACCATTCTTGCTGAAGCACCACAACTATTTGCAACACAGAAGGCATTTGTTTCCAAAGCTACCATCTCTTTTGCATGGTTTACTACCTTTTGATGCTGATGGCTTAAGAAAAATACGACTCAGAGCAGTCTGCATGTGCAGAACGCTTATCTACTAGAATCACACCAACATAGTCGCAGCTTGACTCTCCTTAACTCATATTTATTCCCCTGGGGTTTGAAGCCAATAGTGTATTATATTCAACAATACAAATGTACCCTCCTTATTATTGTTAATAGATCCTACTCATAGATTATGACAGCATTTTAATGTGAGATGACCTTTAGTCATTCATTTAATCTCTTCAGATAAGGGATCATTTGATTTTTTTTTTTTCTAAATATGTTTGCTCTTTTATGAACTTCAGCTTCACAAATCAGAAAAACTTGTGCTTTTCTGAATTAAAGCAGACAGGGAAAACAATTCTTAATCTTTAAAATTACTTAAAGGAGACAGAAATCCACTACACAGCTATGGATGAACTGTTCTGTAACTGGGTACAGAATAAAATTGGGAGGAGCACATGTGAAAATGCACAGCTAATTCCAGGCCCCACCAGCTGCAGGAAAAGGTCAGAAGCAAGCAAAGAGCAGCTCAAACCATGGTACTTTTCTGAGGATCCCGAATGCGTTCTGTACACTGTGTTTCAGAGGCAGAGTGCCCACAGCTCCTCACAGCAAGGATTATGGCAACCAGCCCCTAACTAGCCTAGTCAGAACATAACTCACATCCACAGTTCCACCTCAACAGTCAGCAGCACCATTAGAAGAGCATTACCAGAAGAGCAATGAACTGCACTGCCCACACGAGTACTGGTATTTGATAGAGCTGTAGGCAGGAAACCTAACAAAGACACAGGCTACACATACAGGAATCCTTGGGCCGATGAATACTATAGCAGCTAAGTTAATTAGTTTTGCTAACTTTCTGACAACTATTATGCTAAGGCTGCTGTTAGAATGAGAAGCAAGAAAACCCAATCCAAATCATTAAAATAAGTGTCAAGAAGTTTGCACTAGAAACAAATGCTTAGTTTTATTGCACCTTGGGTGGGACAGGTACTGCACAGGGTCTGCTGGCACCAAACAAGAAACTTTGACCTTGTTTCAGTTTCCAACAATCTCTGACCCTGCGCCAGAAGGCCTTTTACAAAACCAGCTGAAAACTGAGTTGTCCTCATCTGACATTTTAAAATTGCGCTGACACTCGCACAGACGTCAGGAGCAGTCACAGTTTCATGAGGCTGAGGGAAGAGCTTGCCCAGAACAGCTGCGCTAACCTGTGTATGGTCACACCACTCCCTCCCGCATCCTGATCCTCCAACAATACATTTAGAGCAGGAAAATGATGTGTATTATGATTAACTATTTTACATGTGAACTGTTCTAAATGGTACTAATAAATAAATCAAGTTCAAACTCAAAGTCTGAGAGGAAAAGAGATACAAAAGTATCTAAATTACAACTTAACGATCAAGAACTTTTTTTTTTAAAAAAAAAAAAAAACAGATTTTTATCAGAGCAACACAAACAAAAATAATTCCAAATGTACTTTTTCAAAGTGTTTCGTTCCACTGACACCATCCTTTGTTAAAGGATCCTTATTTTAATGCTTGCTCATCTACCACACCAGAATGGCTTTGAAGTATCTAATGGGGAGGCACCTACTCAACTGTTCTTTCCCATTAGGTGTCAGAGCTAACCACCACAATAGTGAAAATGATCAACGAACAGTAAAATGTAGCTGCAACTGCACAGAAAAAGATCCCACTTCACTGTATATTTATTGCGGTATCACTTATATTCTTTCATATTTCTTAGAACTTTAAATATCCTACCCCTACACCAAGGTAAGTATGCAAGCACATTAATATTATGATATTATTATGATGGTATGCTCTGTTTAGTATTTTAAGATTGGCACTTCCAAAGTAAACAGAAAACAGTTGACTAGGAAGTCCTGAAAGTCATTACAGTGATGCAAGTAAAACCTCTCAGCACAGAAGTGTTCTATATTGCAGAAGAGCTAAATAATTACATTGATTTTTTTCTTCAAAAAATCTTAAACGAGTATGAACATCAGTTCCCTGAACTTCAGCTCTAGGACTTAGTTGGAATACCCTTGCTGGCTACAGATTTAAACAGCAAAATTCTTACTGCAGATGGACCTTCACCCACAAAGTGATCTTTGGCCGATTTATTATTCTTCTAAATAATAATAATTAAAAAAACATAAAAATAATTTTAAAAAGATTGAGAAATTATGATATTAAAAAAAGCCAAAATACACACAGACATGGGCTGTCTGCTGTTAAGGAGTGCAGCCCACTCAGTGCCAGCTGCAGTGGAAAGCATAACCCATGCTCAAAGAGCCCATCTGTAGCCAATAGGAATTGCAGATACCCAGGACTGGCAACTCGCCATCCTTCCCATGGAAATGGGGCAGATGGGATCAGCCATGGTCTCAAATTGTCTATTGCTTTTTGCAGGGAAGCAAGACCCTGAAGTTGTGTAACTCTCCCCACAAAAACACAGTAAAAAAGAACTCCTGTAAATCTTTCTTGCATTGTAAAACTTGCATCTTTCCGAGAAAAGACCACTTTGGAGAATGTGCAGTAGTTTATAAGAAGCATCTTTCTGACTCAAGGGACTTGTAACAGGAGTGCAAAACAGTACCCTTTTTTTTTTTTTTCACCTCTCAAAGATGATTTACGAAAATTCTAGAAAATCAGGAAAAAAAAGTATCTTCATTAACAAGTGAGCAATATAGACTTGTAATCATGTTTGCAATGTGCCATCCTGGAAGAAAACACACAGAAAACAGTCACAATCTCTTTGACACCAACATGTTTTGCTGCAATATGATTTTTCAGTGTGCCAGTTCCAAGAGTGAGCATTGAACACAGATTAACAAATCTACTGAAAGTCCTTTCTTCTCAGTTGTTTTGTGGGTACACCAAGATCAGTCTTGCAGCTCTTTCCACCTTTATTTTCAGCTCCCTTTCACCCCATGAAAATAACTATGATTGAAGTTTAGTAACAAAATCCACCTTCCATACTTGCTTGCTGCTACATAAGTCTTTGAAGCCACTTGGCAAAGCCCTCCAATTTAAACAGAGTCATCAATCAACATAACCAGATAATAACTAAAAGGTATAGCTTGAATGGCTCAGCAGCAAGCTGGCAAGAAAGCAAACTGCTCACTAAATATTGATAGTTTGGGCTAAATACACTAGCATATCAATTCTATTCTTTTACCACTGTCTTTGTGACTACATTCTTCTTCAACATCCCCCTCCCTCCCCTCAAATGTATCAGGTGCTGTGAAGGTTCAACTGTGTTTTTCTTGAGCTCGCATATCAGATTTTTCTGCTTTCATAAACAGGGGAACTAGAACAGAGCATGAAAACAGGGAATAGATGCAAACCACAAGTTCCTCCAACTTCTCACATCCTGTGTGACTGCCTCCATCATCTACCAAACCAGGAAATAATCTTCATATTACTTTAAAACATCTATACTGGTTTATTGCAGTGTGTGCATGTGTATATATAAAACAAAGGCCAAGAGCAGTATTTGAGCTTGAATTCTGAAAGTTATACAACAGACAAAATTATTAGCAGCATATCTAGCAGAATAATCAACACCAGCATTTTTTTTTCTAATTCTGTTAATAACTTCTGACAACACCTACCTTGGGGATTACTCAACCTGCTACACTACAGTTATAAATGATCGTAACTTGCACAGAAGTTTTTGTAGTACTCAAAGAAAACAACTAACTACTGATAATTTCCATCAGGTGAGACAAGACGTGCTGTAACTGTTACCAAGGGGAGGCAAATACCCAGGAGCTAAAGCACACAGATCTAAATTGAAAGTTTACGAGATCTTCCATTCCACCAACCCAAAATTATATATTCATATTTGAAGGTCAATGAGAATCTAGTTTTCACCAGCAGGTTCAAGGTAATCTGCCAAGGCATTTATTCATGAAGATGTTCCTCGTGTTCATGAGGAAAAGAAACACTGCCACTGTAGAAGGAAAACAAACCCATAAACAAGGAAACAAGCTAGTGCGTATGCAGCTAAACTTGACAGAAAGGGACAGAAGGAGACAAAGAGGCAGAAACACACAGAGATTTTTCCCAACATAATTTAAACCATGTCTTTTGCTGTTACAACCACACGAAGTGTGTTTTGCTGGTCTGACACTTGGAAGGATTAGCACGATGCCAAAATGTGACCAAACACTCTCCCCGGCTCCATGTGGCAGGGAGAGAGAAGAGATCCTCCAAGAAGTCTTCTGTAATCTTGTGGAAAAAAGAGCAGTCACACAGAAGAATATATCTGTAAAGGAAATGACCAAATACACACGGTTTGATTGTATTTCTAAACCTCATGTTTATGAAATGCTGAAGAATGGCGCTATTACGATGGCTTTGTCAGACTGAAGTCAAGGTCTGATCTACAGCAAAATATACTCATTTTAAACTTGCACTCTCCAGGAATAGTTTGGGGTCCAAGGAGCATGCACATTTTAACAGCTGCATTTCCGTTTTATGGCCAGGGCTATTTCCTGCCTCTTTAAATAACTTAGTGCACCTCAGTCACTTCACTAAACTTCCAATATGCTTGAAGTAACAGGGCACTGCAAGATCAAGTCTGGTATTTCACACCTCCAAACTGCAATCTTAAGTACATCTGATTTTATTATCTCAGAAAGACTCAAAACACTGAGAATACACCTTAGTTTTCTGGCTACAGCAAACAAACCCAAACATGAACCCTGCTTCTATTTCCTGCAGCATGTCAAACTTCAGTGCTTCAAATACAGAATGTTCTTGTTTAAAAATAATACAATAAACAATACTGGAAAGTGTTCTTGCAACAAATTAAAATAAGAACAAAATGATAGAAATGTCAGTGTAGAAATTCAAGTGTTCGCATATTAAACAACACTATCTCTAACTTTGCAAAAAAAAATAGTGTTACCTGCCTTATAAAACACTGCTATTGCTTGAAAGTCACCATAGCCAGCTGCAAAATTGTACCAGTAGTCAGAAAGGACTCCAAGATAAAAGATATTGCGGTGAGGTGAGCGTATGGGAATACATTCTGGCCGGTACCTTTCCTCTTTCTGTCTTTTTTTTTTTTTTTTTTTCTAATGTGTTTCTTGGTTTAAATGAGTTGTAACTCCTTTTATGGCACATCACCTCCCAAATCAGCCAAAACCAAAACTTGCCTAATCCCCCGCCCCACAAACCTACCCATTTCAAACCTTTGTAGTTGCTCTGTGATACGTCTTCAGCAAGATTTTCACTCTGGGCAAGGACAGGGAAAGCATTATTTTCTGAAGCAATAAGCAAAGTGTCAGAAAGTATGCCACAAATATAAACATTTGATACCTGAACAGTCTGGGACTCGTTCAAAAGCAGCCTTGGAGGAGATATCACCAGAATCCAAGATGTAATTAGTGGAGTAAAACATCAAAAGCTAATGTGTAAACTAAGAGTTGCATCTGACATTGATACAGTGTAGATTCAAATCATACGATGTAGTTATTGAGCATGTAAGTTCCTCACAAAAGAGCTCTAAGCATTTGATTTACTTTTCCTCTTTAATAATGGTTCAGGCCAGCCAGCAGTCAAGTCAAAACTAGTCTGGTAACAGAAAAATCTCTTGTCTGGTAGCAGAAGAAAATGGATTGCTCCTGTGTCTCAATCTTCTCCTTTCCCCAGATTAAGAGTTACTGTTTTTAGTTAAAAGTAATTGCATAAATAGCACAACCAATTGTGTACCCTTGGAACTTTACACACACCATGAAGACCTCTTACCTCTGGCCAGCTGTCCTTGGATTAAGGAGAATTGATTTATGGACTGCAAAACTTATAATATTTAACAGATAGACAGACAACCAAGGTTCACCTCTAGCTTCCATTCCCTTTCATTACCTACTGTGTTAGCGTGAATAGTCTTTACCATTAAACAAGAGAGTTTTAGAGTAAAGTCTAACAAGAGATTTACTTTGTTAGTAAGGGGCCTGCTGTCAGCATTTATCCTTGCACTTTTGCAATACTTGGAGATCAAGCATTTCCTGTAAGCTGTTTACCCTCACAATGATCTCACTACAGATTTCTCATACACTACATCAGCCCTCTTCCTAAGCTACCCACTCAAGAGCGCAGAACTAATAGCTTCATTTAGTTGTGCGCTAGGTTCCTCAGATTGGCTTGAGATACCAGGAATTACACAGCGATCAATCTTACAAGTGCCAGAATTGACCTTATAAAAGTCACCTCCTCCCCACAGAAACCTGACCACCGAGTTCTTACTCAATATTGCGATATCAAGTTAAAGAACAAGAGATCCTGTCTTTACCCTGAATCTTTCTGGAAAAGAACAAAATATAGAAATAACTCAGAGCAATGGCTAGCATAGAAGGTCTAAGAAAAGCTTAATCCATCTCACATTATAAGCAGGCTCAGAAGTGTGACTGTGGAACACACCAGACTGAAAGCAGCTTAACCCCTTCTTCCCTGGCTGTAATAACTCGCTCGCCAATGAGTGAACCAGGCAGAAATTCAGATCAGATGCTGATCTGCAAGTACATTATCATGGGAAAAGAGAGCCTAAACAGAGCAAGCCTCTAGCTCAGGCCCCCTCAAGGGAAAGGGGACAGGATAAATCAGAACTTTAATGTTTAATTTAATGTTGAGAACAGGGATACTGTTTACTTCCCTACTTACAGTAGTAAGTACTGTACAGTAAGAACTACTTACTTACTGTTTACTTTACTCTGATCTCCACAAATCTTGCTGATTAAAAAGGACTTTAGAAGGTAAAGTCCTTGCCACAAAAATGAGCATCCCCCTTCCTTCCTTTCCCACCCTTCATAAATCAAGACTTCGTGAGATCAGACAGGAATAGACTCTACATTTTTGCCATGAAAATGAAAGAAAAAAGTATCAGAAAAGGTTAATATTCTTAAAGAATGTACTAGTTTTGTAAACAACATTAAATATTCAGCACTTTCACAGGAATCACAGTAAATCTTCAGAGTACACAAGACATTTGCAAAACAATTTTCTCAGACATTCTCTAGAGTTTTAGGATTAGTCTTTTTACAAGCAGATAAGTAGTAAGAGAAAATAAAAGGACTTCCTAGAAGAAACAGTGGTAGCTTGGACACTACTTATGTCAGGAAATCACATTGTTGATGCCAATTTCAGCTGTTGAGTAAAGCAGCTCTTCGAAATAACCTGTATTGCAGCTAATAATGTGTACCTGGAAAAGAGTATCTCACAACCTACTAATTGACCACAGAATCTGTACTGAAAAGACACACAGAAGAGCAGTATATGTGAGTTTGTATACAAAATGATGAAGTTCTATGCCTTTGCCCAAATATATGATGCCTTTGCCCAAAAGAGCAGAGCAAATGTGGCTATCACCCAGCTGCCAGAAAAAAACAACAGAAAATGGATTTGGGAGTGGATGGTAGCCATTATGTTATTCTATCACAGCCACAATATGAAAGGCAAAAAAGGTGAACCTGCTGAGTTCCTACATACATTCCTTATAGCAGATGAATGTAGTCTACTAAATGGCCTTTTTAAGGTATTTAAAAAAATAATATTCGCAAGAGCCAACAGTATTTCCCATAAACAAATAGTTCAGTGGGTTGTAAACTTTCATTGCCATCATACATGCTAGTAAAAAAGTGCATGTTTTCTGTTTGGAAAACAACAGAGGTGGACTAATAAGCTAGCTTTTGTCATCCAGTGATTTTGAAGGGAATAAAAGCAGGGTGAAACAGCCCAGCAGCCATAAATTATCCCCAGCTCCTGGTTTCAATTATATTACAATTGCTGAAAGACCCGAGTAGGCTGAAAATGCAAAGCAGAAGCTTAAACCACATTTGTTTGTCTCTCTCGTAAGAGACTCAATGATAATTCACTTCTCTGTAGCTGTCTGCCACGTCCTAGGGTTGCTGCCTTGACTGAGTATTTTATAAAGCCTGATGGCAGTTTGCACAAAAGACAAGAAAAAAAACAAAATATACCCCCCACCCCCAAGAAAAAAAAAAGCTTCGAACCGTTCTGTGGCTCTTTGGACACATTTACATTCTTGCTCATAAGACGATATAAAACTGAACAATAAATTAGCTACATATAATTAGAGAAGTATATGTTAACTGGGGAGTAAACAAAGGTAACTATAAAAGTTAACAGGAAGGACAGGAAATGTTAGTTGGAAGAATTGAGTCATCAAAAATTTAACAGCTGAAAGCATTCAAGAAAACATTTTTGACAGATATGTATGACACTGGGAATTGACAAAAACAAAAATTAAAAAAAAATACTGCCTTTTATATTCAAACAAAAACAATGGCTCTCGAACTGGTGCAATTTGCAACTAGAAAGAAATTTTTCCCCAGCAGCAAGCATACATGATATTCTAACCAAGAAAGAATAAAAAGCCATAGCAATTCTTCAGAGAAGCATCTGGAATTTGATCATACCATTTTACACACCATCTTTCACCATAACTATGCATTTTATTCCAGATGCACAATTTTAAGAGAACTTTATACAGAAGGATAATAAAAAAGCATTTGGAACCAGCACTGCTGATCATACTGCTACACTAGCATCTTCAGTGCAGAATTACAGTATGGAAACAGCTCTAGATAAAAGGAGACCAAACTAGAGAGAACAAACTTGGTTTTAAGGTAAGATAAACTGAATAACACATTTCACTTTCCTGCAGCACATCCACAGTGATAGAGGCAGACTGATAGAGATCTTCATTCTATGAATTAAATTACACATCTTATGTATATAAATGGCCATAAATGTCCATTTTAGATTTGTCAGATTCACCACAATAAAGAAATTACCTAGGACCACCTAAAAAAAAATTTAGAAAACATTCCAGGGGCAGTTTGGTTTTTGGCTGAAAGGGTTTGAAAGATACACAAGCTTTAGTAACAGAACAGCAATTTCAAGCTTGATTCTGTGTTAATAGCTCTATTCTCCATTGCAATAGTGTGAGAACAACCTTTTCCTCCAAGGGAATATTGTAAGCAGCCCATTTGTCTCAATACATTAAGAACTGTAAAAGTTAAAATGCCTAAGTAAAAGAGTTAGCAACTCAAATAATGACTACATTTCATTACTTATAAGATAAAGGCAGCATATGGGTATAAAAAAGTTAACTGCATCCTTTTGGGTAGAAAACAGGCATAATAATGAAGGATGTTTGAAGCACCCAGTACAATATACTTCCCATCACAGAACACAGTATGAAACAAGCCGGGAGCTGTGGCCCATATGACCAGTGCCAGACCACTCAGAGCACAAAGGCACAAATGATTGAGCCTGGATTTCCGGAGAGGCACACGAGCACTACAACCTTCCCTTTCAGAGCTGAAGGTAAATAATGGAGGGACTGCAGTGTTTTCACTGAACAAGACACATGTAATCTGATGTTCAGCACTACATCAAAATCTAAAGAGTTAAAAAACCTGCAGTAACAATTGGAGCACTTCTTATTCTCACTAGCTTGAAGTTACAACTACAGGTCATTAATTTGTTTTTTAGGAAAATAAACATTTAACTGCCTGAACTGTGTTACAGACACATACTCAGATTTGAAAAGCACCCAAAGAGGAAATAGGAAGCAAGGAATCAGTAACTATGCTTTGTTATCTATCACACTAGCAGCTCTTTAGAAAATCAAGAACTAAACCTGAATATATAAAAAGCATTTTAAATTAATTTATTCCAAACAGCATCCCACTTCAGAAATGAACAAAATCTTGCATTAAACATCTTTCTGAATTAGAATTTTCCTGAACATTATGACAGCCCTCTACTTAACCCACCTTGTGTAAGAATTTAGTTCCTGAATATCATTGTTACATTCCATCCAACTTAGTTACAGCACTGACCGTTTTTCTGCTCTTTCTACTAAAAACGCTGCCAAAGCAGGAGCTTTGCTCTTTCTCCTTCTTTCCTGCTCAATGGGTTTTTCTGAAGCTTTATCAGCTTTCAGTCTCATTTTAGAGCCTGAGAAAAGTCCAGTATTGGTTTGCAAAGCAGAACTGAGTAAGTTACAAGTGATCAACTATGGAGGCAGTATCACTATGTGATAGGTGACAGTGTAAATGCTCTCAGTGAGGAGCAAGATGTGTTTAGCTCACCATATCTTAACCTTATAAGATTGAAGAGACTAAGACAATCATAGATTAATTCTTTTCTAAATCCGTCCCCGTACTTACACGTGACAGAGCACAGAACAGCTATTCACATGAACAGAGGTAAGGCGAAGAAATACTACATGATTTTGCAAAAGCTTTGGCGATACAGTTTGCACAAAAAAAAAGGAAAAAAACCTGACACATTTCATTCTGAAGTACTGAACAACTGTCTGACCCAAACTAACACTGCAGGTTTCAAGCTGTGCAAGCTGCTCAGAAGAGAAGCCACTGGCTACTCTGCACTTCCTACCAGGAATGTGTCATCGTATGTCCCTGGGACTTCCTTGTTGTGAATGCTTACAAGTTAGGGACGAAGTTATGCTGTGTTTCAGCACAGCAACATTTTTAAAGCACATACAGTATCTCTATTATTAAAAACAATAATCAAAGATGCTTAGAGTAAAAACTGTCTCCTTTCTTGTCAGGTAATCACAGAGAACTTTATAACAGCATTACCCTAGTTTCTGAGCATAGCTTGTTTTTAAAGACACACTTCTTGCTTATTTTCCCTAAGCTTTCCTACTCAAAGGATGTGTAAGACTCTTTGAAACTAAGAGGATATCAGAGTCATAAGTGTTTATTTTTTTAATTACTTTTAAAAATACAAAAAGATTCCACACTTGAGAAAAAAAAAAAAAAAAAACACTTTTACTTCCATTTTATTTCTTACACCTTACAATTGCACCCCATGATTCACCCATCATCCCTCCAGGCAGTCAGTCAGTCAGTTCCACCTTTCAGATACACGGTACACATGCCTGTACCCGTGTATGTTCTTCTGATTAGAAGAGCAATTCAGAGCTTAAAAGACAACCTGAAAAATTATCTGAAATTGTCTGGGCAACTTGCAAACAGACGTAGAGAATAAAGTACCACACTGTTTGAGACGTTTCGTATGTGATGGCAATAAGACACTGGGGCACTTAATGTCCATTCCTCAAACAGCTCTGACAGCATTGCCCAGAGAGGACAAATAAAGCAATCCCACATTAACTGCTAGTACTGCCAGTACTAGCCAGTCTAACAACAGGATCTGGCACTCCCGAGCTGTCAGCTGCTTTTAAGCAGAGAAATAACCATGAAGAGCTCAATTCTCTCCTTAGCTATGTCTGCAAAATCTCTTAACATCAAGGCATGTACTACACTCAAGACTACTGGTTGTAAAAAAAGCATCTTGCAGTTTTACAAGCGGCTGCAAAACCAGCCACCTTTCACACAAAGAGCAGCAGCTCTCCCCAAGCCCAAGAACCTCAGCGAGGCAGAAGCTCTGGAGGAAAAGCACCGGCCTGGCCTCAGCTGCACAGCCCAGTCACTTTTCACTGAATCACTGAAGTTTCCAATCACTCCAGCCAGGATCACCCTAGATCAAAATGTTTTAAGTATTAACCACTGTCCAAGTTAACTTCTAGTTCGGAGACAGATGAAAATCCATGTATAAGCTAAACATAAACATAACATCTCTCCAGTTCGTGGGTTTTCCCAAATGACTCCTTTTCTCTCTATCCTAATGCCAGTGCTACCGAATCCAAGAGCCCTTCTCTTCACGGGGGCCTGCAGAAGGCGTTCTCCCCAAGTACAGCAAACAGCAAAACAGCATCCAGCACAGTCCGGCCTGGCAGAGGGGCTGGGCGCAGGCCACGGCCCCTGGGCCACACGGCCACAGCCACCTGTAGAGAGGGCTGTAAAGCTGCCCGCAGCAGGGCTGCTCTCGGCAACGAAAAGTAGAGCTGTCGCTGCACATAAAAGCTACGGTGCTGCCTTTAACATTTATGTTTTTCAGAGCAAACTGAAAACGCGCTTCGCGGAGAGCTGCTTTTCCCGTTTCGAAACGCCCCCGCCCCGCCGGGAGGCCGGAGGCAGACGGGCCGCCGGCCCAGCCCGCCCCGCCC